>VZRU01012577.1:133606-169559 GCA_013398155.1 Pedionomus torquatus | reverse complement strand
AAAAATATAGAAAAAATTTAAAAAAAAAAAAAAAAAAAAAAAAAAAAAAAAAAAACGGGGAAAAAAAAAAAAAAAAAAGTCAAGAGCTTTTCTCTCAAACAATCTATAGGAGCCAGTTATTGTTTGCCTTGGATTTAATCAGTTGGGCAAGAGCTTGGACTATCTTTAATAGATTCTTTGTGAATTATTTTTTTCATTGTTCTCAGATTAATTGTTCTCTTACTGTAAATTATCCATTCTCATGATTCATAAAAAAACTCACTGGAACAGAAGAGCACAATTAAACCCACTATATGCAGCTTAACTAGTTCTTATACAGATCTTCTAGTATTTAAATTCAGTTAGCTTGTAGGGTCCTCAAGCACATCTAAAACACGTTTCAAAATCTTTCTTCATGTTCAGACCAATCTTTCAACCTCTGTGAAAATTCTGGATGTATAAGAAACTTGCACTTGCTTCTCCCAAGTGCAAGATCTTTACAAGCATCTGTAATTAAAGAGGAGGGAAGCAGCTTTACATGCTTACCTTTGAAACAGGCCATTAGAATGTTTAAGGGAGAACAGAGAGAATACATGCCCTCAAGCAAAAAATACAAACAAGCCAAGGGTTATTTAATGGCTGGGTGTTTACTTCAGTTTCCTTCTAAAAGAGGAATTTTGCATTGCAGTAGCTGTGTGGACAGCAGCACCTAGTCATTATATGTTACTGCCAGCTCTAGGCTGGTTTCCAAAATACACGTCAGCTAGGTAAGAAGTGCACACCTGATTTATAGGCTGTAAATGTGGCTAGAAAATGGGCAGCTTGGTTTTGATGACGTTCCTAGCAGCAGAAGGTAAGAGTCACCAGCTAACCACAGATGTACTTGAGTAAAATACAATAATGGCTTGTTGTACAACCATAAAAAGCCCAAGGACATTTCAAAACAGTCTAATTTGCCCCAGAGAAGACAAGGTAGCATGCTGACCAGAGGACCAGCACAACTCCTGCACATCATGATGTCTGTCTGCTCATGCATTGCACCCGCTGCAGACCCACACCCCTAAAGGAAGATCTTGCAGTCACCAAGTTCATTAAGACATTACTTTAGACATAGGTGCTCCAGGGAGGTTGCATTTTGGGATGCCTCCTATGGTGGACAATACCCGGAAGAAGCTTGCAAATCATATGGATCTTTTTTCTTCCAAATATGATCATTGCTGCAGTTTCACCCAAGCCCTTACTGCAATTAACCTAAACAGGACTGTACACGCAGCAACATTTACTAGCACTGCAAAGAACAAGCAGACCAATGCATGCCACAGATTACAGAAAAATATGCTACTTAATATTTAAAGAATCAAAATATAATTTAAAAAAAAACCCAAACAAACAAACAAAAAAAACCACCCAAACACACTGTCCAAGCAACTCAATCCATATCTATTTAGTAGACTGATTGCGTACTTTCCACTGGGGAATATTTTTGGAAACAAGAAGTGCTTTAGCAGCCTATTTTTTCTGAATTGTTTACCTCATTCGAAACAAGCATGGAATCAGTAAAGGTCTGTCCTGCTGACACCCTGCGTTCCAAAGGGAGAAATTCCTACATGTCCTCTCTGGCTGGTCTGGTGCTGCCACACTCCCTCCTGCCTAGTCAGCACCCAGGAGAATCGTCATTCCTGCCAGCATCAGGTTTTCAAACCTATAGCTCTGATATGAGCAAGTTGTTTACTCTGGCAGCTGAAAGTGACAATATCAAAGGGGGCCTCTAAGATTTAAGTTTTTATCAGAATTCAGGCAGGAGGAGCAGGATTGTGAAAACCAGGTTTCTCCGGGAATTGCAAAATTTTAAAATGTAATTTTATTAAAATTAATATTAAAATTGTATTAAAATTAAATTATTAAATCAAAGACTATTAATAGTTGCACTAACATGTTTAGATGGTGGCTTCCAGACCTTTCCCCAAAACAGCATTGAACATGAGCAAAACTTATACAGCTTCATATTTGGAACAGTCTCATTCAACACAAAGGAAAAGACCAGGTGAAAAAGATACACTGATGTATTTACGTGGGTTGAAAGCACTCTGGGATGGTACCAATGAGGATATCCTGAGGATCAACACACACTCAGAATAAATGTGGAACATCAACAGAAAATATAAACATATAGAATCCTTACAGTGCTCTGCACAATGGTGGAATTCAGTCTTTCAAAGATGTAAATTTGTGATGATGTGTAAGTAGATTTCCCCAAATCTTTAGAAACTCCCGGGTACATCACAAGCCCAACCAGCTATTGGCAACTTATATAAATGGCTTCTTTTTAACATCTGATGACAGATCTTGTAAACTGAATACGTATTTCAAAGATAGCAAAGGTGATGTGTTTATTTTTCTATTAGAGAAATACCTACTGGCTAAGGTGGGGACTTTGCAGACTACACAAGCACAAGCCACATTACATAAGATGACACAGCTTTATGGCAATTACTAACATACAAGTTGCTCCTTAAAATGGGAAACACAGAAAGGCTTACTTTAACTGAAGCTGGAATTACTTGCCCAAAATATTTCAATTTATGAACAATTGCAACAGCATAGACTTGGCTAGCATACAGGTTTCTAAACAAGATGTTAATATATTTATTGAGATTATGATTGATTATTAGTTCATTTCCTATGTGACTGAATCAATATTCAAAGTCTAAACTTTAAGCACCTTGTTAATTATGCAAGAAGATGAATGATCTTATAGGTTAGCTTTGTCAAATCCAGTTGCACCATCTGTCAGAGATTAATTAGGAAAAGATTTATAAGCACAAATGAATTTGTCACATTCCCTAAAGAAAAATGACTTGGCTGATTAAAATTATTTACTAATGAATATAAATAATAAATATTACTGTAACCTCTTGAACTGGAGATGAAACTTTAATTTAAGACAAGAGAAGAGACAGAAGTATGATTTCAGAGCTTTGGTCAATTTTCATGTATGCCACATCATATGTAGGACAATGTACTAAAGAATATTCTTCTTAAAACTGTTTAACTTGCCTTGTATTTTCTTAGTTAAGTCTACGATACTTCCAGGTCCCAGGTCCTTTCACAAGGTTCCTTAAGTACTCAGACAATTTCTGAAATAACCGATCAGTGGATAGATATTCGCATGTGTACAGAAATCAAACAATTGCTAGCTTTTAAAAATAAATCAGAGGAACCATTCAGAGATAGTGTGCTAAACGCAAAATTTTGCCTGGACTCCTTTAAAAAATGGAAGTACTACTTAGAAACCAAAGATGAACATTTGCACTGAAGTACATGATAAAAATAATCAGGTTGTTCTTTCTAAAACAGCATTAGAAATTTTGCTTTTTTGATATAATTATTACTTACCATTTGTATTGTGTTAGCCCCTATTAGATTTATCTGCCTTTACACAGAACTGTTTAGATCAATTCAGTGATAAAGATTTTTACTTTTAAATCACATGAAGAATCTTGAATTATGTTCTCAATTTCACACAAATGCATCTTCCAACTTCTAATTTTCCACTGGCTTGACCTTAGGGCATTTGTTTTACAGAATAAGGCATTCTGAAATCTTATGTCCACATTGCTTTAAAAGCCTGACAAAAAAACACCACCACCACCCTGGTTTTGCTCCATTTTCAACAGAAATTGCAGTTCAAGTTGTATATTGTGTTGGATACCTGCTAGGACAACAGCTTGGGAGGCACATCAGCACTGGATGCTCCAGGTGCTACAAAAGCTGAACTATAATTAGGTAATAAACATGACTAGGAACAGATACTGCAGAAGACATTTTGTTAAGGCCATCACAGCTGCAGACCTAAGCATCGAACATGGACAGGTCCCCAAACCCTAGCAGCATGAAGGAGCATCAGGGTCACTCTTGGAGCAATAAGTGACATNGGGAGCGGGGAGAGGGGAGAATATAAAAGAAAGAAAAAAATTTCAGTTGCCTTTTCCAAACTATTAGCTTGCATGGTCTGCTTCTCTTTGTTGCATTATCTGGACAGCAGCAGTGACACTCTGCAAATAGTTATGTTTAATGACAGTGTTGTAAGATCTCCCACACGGCTCTGCAAAGTGCAAACAGCCTTTAAATGCTGTCCTCTTTAATTAGCACTGCTGCTGGTGTTCAGCAGTCGTAGGATGAGCGGTATCAACAGAAAAAACAGGGCCAATGTTTCTGTTGAGTTAATTGAAAATGTCTCAGCTACTGTAGAATAACTTTTACAAAACATTTAAGGACCTTTCAATGGGAAATTTTCTTTAATCCCCAGCTACAGGCTCACTTAAACAATTCACCTCCACTAGCTCTTATACATGGTACAGCAAATTTGGGCTGCAGCAACAAGAGGTCTCTGATACTAATTTTCATACAACTAGAATTTGGCCACAAGAAAAAGTGAAAACAAGGAGCTTGTGCATACAGACAAACAAGAGTTTGTCTGTACGCACAAACCCACACAGTGGGATGGTCAGAAAGTACAAGAGCCAGAGGTAGCTTAAGTGGGAAGAATAGAAATTAATATAAGAAGAGAGACAAACAGAACACAAAGCTCTTTTGTAGGAAGGGAAAGGAGTTTGTTTCGGTCACGTAATAATGAATTTTCCATGCACTCCAAGGCAAATATTAATGGTGAAACCTGTAACCGGCAACTCAGGCCAACTGAGACAGTGTGGAAGAGAAAATGTGACCCTTTCTTCTCGTCCTCAGAAGAACCACACTGCTCTTAGCCTCAATGACCACTTGCAACAATATTGGTAATAAAGTATAAATTACCATTCTGTCAGCAATAGTACTAGCACTTAAGTTAATGAAAGCCTAAACAACAGGAGGATCTAAGTTATGTTAACAAAAACATGTTCACTGTCTCTTAATAAGAGGTTATATTCATTACTGATCTTTATCTGGGGGGTGGACTTGGAGAACACTGTGCATTAGCAAACGTAAGAACAGATGGGCAAGAAGACAAATAGAAATTGTTTATGGCTACCTAAATTGTAAACCAGCTCTATCCTCAAGCACAGTTTGGGGCAACTTCAAGGGTTGTAATACAGTGAAGAATCTGGCATATTTTTTTCCCAAGTTTCCAAATTAGAAACAGGGCCCCACTTCATGCAAACAAGAGAATTTTTCTTTTCCTTCTGACCACTTATTTTATACAGAAATCTGTTCTATTACCATTTTAATAACTATCAAACAACACTATTTTTTTCCCCCTTGAGAAGCAGAACTAGTGAAGTTTGGCTCCTGATTCATCTGTATTATCTGATCCTCAATGTTGTTTTCTACTATTTCCACACTCTTTCCAGTCTCCTAATATTTCCACCATAATGAGACCAGTCTGAAGCTGTCTGTGGACTGTCCAGGCTATGAATTGTGTCTTCCTAAGCAGCAGTACTAATGCATCTGTCTCCACTCCTCCCTATTGCAAATTTTAAAATTAAACCAAAAAAAAAAAAACACTAACCCCAAAGCAAAAAAACAAAAACAAAAACAAAACAACAACAACAACAATGAAAACAAAAATCTTTTTTCTAATTAGGTTGTAAATGGCCCCCATTCAGAATTTATTGGGAAGAGAGAAATCTTACAGACAAATTCCACCACCATATAAAATCTTATTTCCCATGGAAATCTGCTTAAAAATACTTAAAAATAACATGTCAGATTCTTATACTGTTGTGGACACCAGCTGTTATTTCCCAACAAAAACAGGGCTAGACAACAGAAAGAGAACCCAATCAAAATGTAAAAAGCATACACAGGTTCAGCATCAGTGATATTAAATCAAGGATCAATCCAAAGAGAAGGACAAAAAGATAAATTAAAAAAATAATCTAGTCCAGAGTACAAAGTTTATTTTCTGCTTTCAAAGTTCAATTGAAAAACTTCAGCAAAAAGTCATACCAACAGTACATTAGAGTTAACAGAAATCTGTTGGATTTCTCTGACACTAACCATAACTCAAGATCTGGCTTAAATGGCTCATCAACAATCACTTGGATGAGCAACACAGGTGAGTGCAGATCTTAGCAGCAGGGTAGCAAGAGGGTCATCAGTAACTTTTGTACCTGAGGTTTTAAACAGTGATCAGTCCGATCCTTCAGAGGGGTTCTCACCGGCCTATAAAATGTAGAGTTTATACAGCTAATTAAAATGTATAGTTCCACTGGGGGGGGCAGGAACAACTATTTGCTTTTTTGGAGAAAACAAAACAAGCTTAACTCTAGAGTCAACCCAAAGAAATCATATATGCTGTCCTCATTTTTCCTATCCTACCTAAAAAGAAAAAGTCTGAGACTTCAAAATACTTTAGGTATTGTTTTGTTTATACTTTAGGGTCACATACACAGACTTAGCTTTACATTTCTGAAGGTGACAATTTAAGAGGACTATTTACTTGAATAAAACTAAGTATAACCATTAAAAAAAGATTTGCGCTTAGTGACTTATCTCATGCTATATGCTACTCTGAAAGATGTTAAAACTCTTTGTCTTTTGTGCTAATCCTTAATTATGAAGCTCGGCCTTAAATTGTCTAACTATGCATGCACATTTATAGCAGGAGTCTAGTGCACTTTCCCTGCCAACTGAGACCAGCTTGGACACATAGCACAGAATGAGAATAGCAGCACTGTAGACTTGAACATGGGTATTTTCTTATTAAAACCCAGTTCTCCTCTGCCATAAATATTTCTTTTTGGTACCACCAGTAATACATCATAGAAATCCAAGTTACATATGTTTGTTCTGGAAGTGATTACCGATATGCACTTGTCTTTCAGCTTTACCCCAAACATAAACTCCAGAGCTCTCCTTAGAAGAGCTCTGAATGCCATACTCCTTTTTTAAAATAAAGGCAGTCCTAGACTACAGGCACATGCAGTAATGTCAGAGGAATGTGTTGCTACAAATGCATTACTGGTAGGTAGAATTCCACCTTCTTCCTGGCAAGTTACCAAAATGCATTCACTTCACTGCTACCATTATAGATACCAGTGGTCCAACCAGCAACAGAAGAGTTTTCTCCAGACATATTTCTCAATAAAATCCAGAAAAAAAAACCAAACAAACAAAAAAAACCCCACCTTGTGCTGTATCACAAGAAACAAATTTATAAAATATAAGTTTTAAGAAACCTCATATTTACTCTGAAGTTACAGTAATGACTGTAACTAATTCTAAATACATCTTAGAAAAAGTAATGATAAGTTTACAAAAAATAAACTGCGCTTTCCACCATTCTAGTTGGTGTCTGCTATGAAATAGTGTTAAATAGGTAGAGCTGAGAGCAGAAGGATACAGTCTGCAGGAGTCTTATAGGACCACATATTTACTTATATCTTTATCACCAGTAAAATTTGCAGGAGTTGCAAGTCCAGTGCAAGCCATACACGTGCAAAGGGGTTAACTGTTGGAAGACTTTGCAGCCAGTTGGGAAGCAGGGCACTCCAGGTTCTGCCCTAGTGCTCATCTTCAGCTACAGTTTGACCGTGTGACAGTTTTGTTTCCACAGACCAGTGGTGTGCTCAGTTGCCCACCACAACAAAAATTCAGACCGAACACTCAATTGGTAAAGTGAGCAACACACAGTGAAACCCAGACAATTAAGCAAAAAATAGTCCTGCTAAAATCTTGGAGTCTGTTGAAAATGGGCAGGATGGCAGGACTGCGATCAGGTAGACTACAGAATAAACCAACCCAAAAATTAACCAAAGAATTCCAAATAGAACTGTGAATCCATGGACTTGCTGGTGTTTGAGGAAAAATAGATACTCCCCAAGCAGAGAAAGCAAGTACCCTAAATGCAAGAGATTAAGAGCCCTTGTTGTTTTTCTTTCTTTCTGCTGTCTTTCCAGCTTATGGGACCATGTTCTCATTTTCTCCAGTACTGCATGGTTTAAATTTACCCCCTGATGGGACCCTAATGGCAAAGCAATGGAAAGAATTGCTCCATCTGGTTTCAGCAAGGAGGGGGTGAGGGGGTGGGGGTGTAGGGGTGTGTGTTGAGTCCAACTTTCTGTCCTTTCAGAAAAGTACTATCTTCTCTTCAACACCATATGTTTGTAAAGACTCCTTTGAGAAACCTAAAAGCTTATGGAGTCCTTCAAGAAACAAAAGAGTGACTCGACTCTACTGGGATTCAGAAGCCTGACTGCAAGAACAGTAGGTATTTTGAAGCTGAACTGAGGGCATTTATTTTTTCTCACAAATATATATTCATCTTTTCATTCTGCTGCTTTTAATTTAATGGAGAAAATTAAGCAGGTATTTCAGCCAGTTCCTGCTGTTCTATTCAAATCTATTTTCATCAGATTATCACTTCCAGCAGTGATAAAAATATTAATGATTTTTTCAAAGGGAGTGTTGTATTTAAATATTTCAAAACTATTGGTTTGTTTGTGTCAATGAGAAGGAAACATATTGACTAGAAGCTGCAGCTAATGCTGCCTTTTATAAATCTCCTGTCAGGTAAAGAATGGCTCTCCATAGATTCCAATATGATGTAGAGCTCAAAAGCAAACACTCCTATTGCCAAGAGGCTCAAAGGGAACTGCCACTGCAATATCGTGGGCTGAATAGCGGGATTTTAGTTTATCTTCCCCACCATAGAAGCTGAGCAAAAAGAGGACATGGCTCAGAATGCTTCAAGGAGAAAGGTGATTGATTTACTGAAATGCCAAAACCTCTAGATAAGCAAAACCAGTATGCTGAAGTTTACAGGCAATTTCATTTGATGACAGCACAGGGGAGACAATGCATTTGAAGCCTGCTTTTACTGGCAATGGGACTCTTACTTCAGTGCAGTATTGCACATACATATGCACATATTGCATGAGAATGTACAAGTTACACGGCATTCTGGCTTCAGTGCCTGTGAAGTCTACAAGTATCCAGTGCAAAAACAATATAAGGACCATAGCTATGACAGAAAACATAAATGTAAGAAAAAGGAATGCTTAGATTGTGGTAAGGTATCTAACTGCATAATAAATCAGCAACACATGACAACTTACCTAATTTAATATCTTATTATGATCTCTCCAGACTAACTTCTATGAGTTTTAGCCATTTTTCACAAGTTCAGCAAGCAGTTCGGGAACCACACATCACAGTAGACTTATTTTTTTCAAATATTCTGACTTACAAGTCATTGGGGCAACAAGTCTTTCAAGAACTAGCAGAAATAGGTTAGAGAAAGTGCTGCCCTATGCTTTTTAAAAAAAGATGGTTTTATAGGGTTTAATGCAACCATGGAGACCGGGGTATTTTGGGGTTTTTGCCATCACTCACAAGATACGACACATCTGTAGTACCCTGGCCACATGTATTCTGCAAGATGTAGTGCTGCTTGTCACATGGAAAAACTGTTCATCTCACATGATTTAAATCAACTCACGGATTGAAGGAGTTAATTGATTTATTAATGGCATGTAATGAACCAGCAAACAGTGAACATTGTGAGCATTCAGGATCAGCAACACAAAAGACACCACAGCACTGGACTATTTCAAAACCTTACTAAGCACAAGCAAGTTTCTAGCTACCCTTCTACAACTAAATCTGAACAAGTCCCTACTCCAACACACAGAGATGTGTGGGTGCACATTCACTCTGGTAAGCATGGCTCCCCCTCCCATGGGAACCCAAGCCTCACCTGTCCCACGCTGCTCCCCACAGCAGCAGAGAATTTTAGGTTTTCTTGCCATACACAGTGGATACATGCTCACATGCCCCATCTTAACAGCTGCTGCTATCCAGGCCATTTTGCCCAGGATGAGCCTCAAGAAGTACCCATGCTACTTTCTCCACATTTCATGGGTTGAAGAGTTCAAGTTTTAAAGTTCTAACCTGTAAAGGTCATCTCCTGGGATTTCAGACCACTGAGACCAGCAAAGCCTACTTCTCCACACACTGGCAGGTACTGCAAAGTGAGGATCTCCACTGCTCCTAAGCATGCAGGCTCCAGACACTGCTTCCTCTGGGAGAAACACCTCCTGCTCCTCTCCACCAGACACTTCCCCCTGTGTCTAAAATAGCCAAGTTCACAAAGCAGTATTTTCAGTATGCAGTAACATGAGTCTTCTCCAGACATCTATTTTCATAAAATTCACAAGAACAGTCTTAGTTTGTGACCGCAACTGTGCAGGCAGGTCGGGCTGAAATTGGTCATGGGGCTCAACCATGACAAATACACAGGTGCCCACACAGTATGACACCACTGGGTTGGTTCCTGAGCAAAATGTCTAAATATTAGAAGAAATAGAGCATCTTGAGACTATAAAGGCTCGGTCAGGAAGACATTTCTTTTGTAATAAGGAAGAACATTGCAGCAAAAGTTACATCCCAGGTAGCTTTCCCACTGACCACGCAGTGGAACATCATCTCCCAAGGACCCATCACAGAGATACCATAGAGCTAAGCAGCTGAGCTCTGATACAAGCGTTCATACCAGGCACCTTTTAAGAGATTATCATTTTGCAAAGAAAACAGTAAATAGGATTTGGAAAAAAACATGCAATCACTTTTAAAAGTACCAGGCAGTAAATCTGCAGTTGTTCTCTGTGTAGATGTCCTCGTGCTATGGGTCTTACTCATACAAGCACCTGCAAAACTAATGCAAATACACATGCTGGTTATTATGAAAAATCCTGCAATCTAGTAAGATTATTATTTTTTTTATGGAGTTTATTCACAGTGAACTAATGGATTCAACAAACAAAATCCTGTTCATAGCTCTCCAGGAACCATTGTTTTGATTACAAATTAAAGTAATTTCATCACTTTCTATTCCCCAAGTTCCTTTCCTATGCAAATCTTCAAAATACATTTTTTAAACACATCTTACCACTTGGTGAATGCTTCCATTTCCTATGCCAAAACCCCACAGGAAGCAAAGGAACAATAATTAAAATGTATGCTTCTCTGAATTTTTAATTAATAACACGCTCCATTTGTTCCTTTTGTTTTAGCGATAAATACTTCAAGTGTATTCATTAAAAGGTTCGACAAATTTTGTAACATATATTACACACATCTGTCGTTCCCTGAGGATATACCTCCTACCAGCCATACACATCCTGATCTCTGCTTTATGTGCCACCAACCAACTTGCTTGCTGTTGAGCAGCCTAACGTGGATAGAGGACTAATGTCCAATTTAAGTTGCAGAAAGTCAGAAATCCCTGGGAACTAAGGAGTTTCCTTTCAGAAAATCTCTATCTTATCTGAACTCAAAGTATAACATAGCAAAACAGACCCAGAAATCAAACAAGGTTTAGGTTTTAAAGAAGCATCACACTTTAAAAAGGGCATGCCACTCAAGTAATAAACTGGTTTCTGGTTCAATTTTTCAGAAGAATACCTGCTCAGCTGCTGGACACTTTCTGAAGATTAAAATAAACCTTCATGCTCTGCTACAGGCTCTGGTTACCAGTTTCTGATTTATTATCCATTTATTTGGAGCAGAGGCATTGCCTCTAGTCCTCTAATTCTCATCCTGGCACCTACCCTCTCTATATATGCGGATCGCAGAAATGGCCCCATGTTCTTTCAGATGGGGCAATGTTTTTAACCTTGATGGGTTTAAGTGACAGGAAGGAAACACTGCTGCAGCAGAGAACAGTTTCTTTCTTGTCGTTACTGCTTTCCAGGACTGCAAATTTACCAAAGTCTATGCTAGTCTCCCCAACATCCGGTTCACAAAAACCTCGTATTTGGTTTCAGATCACACTTTGACCTGGGGCAAAAAGAAACACACACGACTCCAGACAAACAACCCTACTCATTATCTAAATAAGCAAAAATTTATTTTTCAGTGAAGTTTCACATTGCATGGGCAGAGCTGTACATCACAATATAACCTGCACTATAACAATATAGCCACAGCGCAAAAACATTTAGTTCTTTGGAGTAAGGAATAGTAGAAAATCTCAATCAAGGGGTTTTGGAAGTAGAAAATAGGCATAATAAAACAGAGGAAGTTTCTAAAAGCCTGCCACCCTAAAATGTAGTCCTGTGGCCCGAGTTGCAGGGAAGCAACTCTGAGAGCTGGCATCAGCAGTAGAAAGAAACGAGAAGGGAGGAGAGCTTCTCCTGCATATTTGTTATCTACCTTTGTAGATACATGTCTTCATTAAAAATGCATTTAAGCTTGCACTCCTTGTTACACAGCACAAGAACAGGACCATGCTTAATTTCCCTGAAGTGAGGCATCTTCCTGAGGACAACTTGTTCCCAACAGCTTTGCAACAGCACACACATCACAGAAGGAGAAATTGAAAGTATGCTGCTGTTTTGCAGAGAGACAGGAATTTCTGGCATCAAGTGCCCTCTCTCTCCATCATAATAGCAAAGTGGAAGTAGGGAAGCTGGCACCGCAACCAGATGTGGGCGACAGTCAAGTTCAGAATTTTCATCAGAGCTGCAGAAGACAGCACTGGTGGTGTCAGTGTGTGGATCTCCCTTTTAAAGAGCCTAGAAGTGGCTGAATGAAAAGAGATGGAAGAGCAGCACCACCGACTGCAGCATTTTAAGCTTCGCTCCCTGGGCTTGGAGACAGTAGGATGAGGGCACAGAGGCCATCTCACTGTTGGAGGCATCGACGCAATGCAATCAAGTACTGAAGCATCCTTCATAGCAGCCAAGCAAAAGTTACCCTTAGCATCTGGAGGTGGGCTTGCCAGATGCATCTGGGATTTCACTATCAACTGATAATAAGCAGCAAGTGAAGCTAATCAGAAAAGTGGGAAAGTGGTATGTCAAAAAGCGAAACAGAATCTTTTCTGCATGGGATAACACGGGCATCGTGCTGTGACCAAATTAATGATTTCTGTTCATTCATAGTCTGGGAGTGAATTCCCATCTCCCTGGAAAATGCCATGTCAGCATACCCAAAGCACACACAAGCCTCTAGACATCTGACCCAGAGCAACCTTGGAGATACAGTGAGAGAGAGGTGTTACTTACTGTTGCCAATATAGCATTGCTTTGTTGCTGTTAACTCCATGTGCCTTTCCCTCTGCCAGAACATTTTGTTTGACTTCCTATAGCATTGGTACTCACAAGAAAAGAGTATTTGCTTAGATTTTTAGGGGATTAACTGCATGAACAAAGTCTTCAGGCAGATACAAATCAGAGGATCTTCAAGAGGAACCTTGGAATTATCCCAACTTTACTATTGCTTCCAACACCCTCTGATGGAAATTTTACCAGCATGACAGACTGCTTCTTGTCCCAGCAACCTGAATTCATACTGAGAATAATACTTCTAATACTCGAATGTGCATGCTTTATATATTTACTTGTGTTTGCTGTAAAAATACTAGTTGCCAATAGCTGGTCAATATCTCACTTGAGGTAATGCTGTATTCATTCATAAAATAATTTTGTTTCACATACAGGACTGAGATACTGAGAAAAACTGCAATATGTTGAAGCAATACACTAAGTCCTGTAATGAAGCAGATTTTTCGAAACCTTAAGTCACATACTATCAATAAGCATTGCCGTTTAGCTAAAGGTGCCATTTCTCAGGAAGTTAGATAAAATGCAATCAGTAAGATCACTGCAGCAATATTATCCCTCGTGTTGATGAAATGAGAACGTTTGTTTTAAAGGTAAGTTGTAAATAGAAAACCAATCATTAAGCAGAGAAACCAAGTTTTGCCTTGTTGGACACATCTAACCCTGCAGCCATCAACATGTAGTGCAAGCTTGATGAATGAACAATGGCATACAAGGCAAGATGCAATAAATATTTCTAATAGCGTCACAGAAATTGGATTGCTTCACTCCCCTCTTGTTCCTGACTCACAAACTGCCAGCAAATCTTTAGATCACTTCTGTCTATGTTATGAAGGCAGCCAAGGAACCAAAAAAAACCTCGCATACAGTACTACTGATGTTTCATGCCAGATAGCATTCAAAATTCAAGCCCTGCATCAGAAAAGTGGTCAGGAAGGAGAAAAATAGTTAAAGGTAGGGTGATCAGCTGGGAGACACAGCCATAGGATAACACTCAGGCAGACAAACATTCAGAAACACACATAAAAAAAAAAAATCCCAAAAATCAGCTGTTGTCATCAGAGGCACGTGAGGTATACCTTAACAGGGGTGTAGCCACGTGAAGTGTTTCAAGCCATCTCCCGTGCATCCCTCAGCGTGACACAACTGCGACTTCAGCAGCACTCTTTTCCCCTACTGCTTATATCACCCAACGCAATCACCATGGCAGGCTCCACTGATCAGCCAGTTTAGTCCTGGTAATCAACAGTAGAGCATTTTCCATAGTTATGTATTAAGAATTTGGCTTGAAACAACTCTAACACCAGTTAATTATTAATTGCTACATAATCCAATATTTTGCAATGCAGGTTGCAAAGCTGCACACATAAGTTATTACAAGAAAACAGTATGTGTTATTGCTACCTGAAAATGAGAATTGTAGGGCACCATCATATATCATCAAGTGAAAGGAGCTGCAGCACAAGAACCAGACCAAGTGGCTGGACAACCCACAGGCAAGTGAATAAGCAGTGTCCTTAGGAAAAAGAAAGAGTAAGCTAGGCTCTCCAGGCAGTCTGCTAAAGCAAAGCAACAGGAATTGCAACGAATTACACATCTGAAAACACTGCACGCTATTAAACATCTGCCTGACAGATGCCCTGCAGGCTGACCAAAATCCATGGGAAGTTTTCTGTGAATTCAGTACAATCTGCCTCTAACTCTCACTTGGTTTAAAAGGATACTTTTACTCCTATCAATGCAACCTTGGAATCTTGGAATAGACTTGGAGTAGAAGAGTAGAGAGCTGGAGAGGGACTCTTTGTCAGGAAGCGTAGTGATAGGACAAGGGGTAATGGTTTTAAACTGGAAGAGGGGAGATTTAGATTAGATACTAGAAAGAAATTCTTTCCTGTGAGGGTGGTGAGGTACTAGAACCAGTTGCCCAGAGAATCTGTGGATGCTCCATCCCTGGAAGTGTTCAAGGCCAGGCTTTGAGCAACCTGCTGTAATGGGAGGTGTCCCTGCTCATGGCAGGGGGCTGGAACTTGATGATCTCTAAGGTCCCTTCCAATTCTAACCATTCTATGACTGTATTAGAAGGAATAAGGTCTTATTTCAGACTTAAGTCAAAGCACAAGAAAACTAGTTGTTCGAGGAGGAAGACATCTATTCAAGAAGGGAAAGACATCTATTCAAGACATTGAAACAGAGAACCACACAGCAGAGTTTATAAGAGTTTATATATAACTCTTATAAACCAGTCCTTGATCCCATTTTAAAATGTCTAGACTCTTCTGGAATTTGAGTGAATAAACAATTACAACAACTGCCAAAGCCTTCAATAAATCACAGCACTCCATCAATTGTAACGACAGTAGTCCATCAGTTAAAACTGACATGAGACATACAAAAGGCACAAGGATAAACCATCACTCCAAGAAATAAATTTTAATCCCTCATCCTATTCAAACAGGGCAGGAAGGTTAGGTACAAGAAGTCACATAAATTAAACACAGAAGGGTGGGGAAGGGAACAAAATCACTACCTTCCTGGCCTCGAAAGCTAAAGGCAGTACTATGATTAAATAATTAAACTCCCTCACCTTGTGCAGTCAAGCTAAATTTCAACAGGAGCAATTAATCTTCATGTGGTCTGTTATACCATACCCTATCTGTATTTTCAGCCAAAGTAAAGCATTTCCTCATGTTGCCTCTTTCTTTCCGAAAGGTATAAGTATATGAGGAAAGAATAACTTCTCATTTAAATTAAATCAATGCCATTTACAAGACTGCAATTCAAACATTTAAAAGCTTGTCTTTGTGAGACTTCACACACATTTGCAGAGCTTAATACAGGATCAAAAATAATTTCCTCTTCCTGAAAAAATATAAAAAATTTCATAAGATTTCCTATACCATGTCAGGACAAGTCTTAACCTCTGAAATTATTTTTTCCATAAACAAACAAAGACCAGGCACAAAGCAAGAGACCGTCAACAGTTCAGAGCTTAAGGTCTCACCTGTTATGTAGGATATCACTCCCAATTACCCTTGCAGAATTGGGTAGACCATGGACTCCAACCTTGGTCTCAGCAAAGATGATAATTTGTTTCTTTCTCATATGTTATTTCCAGCCTAAGAACATTGACTCAATAGAAGACATTCTCAAGAAATCATCTTTTTGAAGAAAGACCTGTTTAGCCAAGTTTCTGCTTGTCTCTGGTTAAACTACAGAAACCGATGCTACGTAAACACAACATGCTGGACATACAGACAGACCATCACAAATCCTCAAGGGCATGTTCCACCACCATTCCAGCAGTGCCAGCATTGCACTCAAACACTCGCAAGCCTTAGGCAAACAAGAAGATATTGACCTGAAATCTCCTGAACCAAACCATGGGTCAAAAATCACATACTGAGGGAAAGATATCTCCTGGGAAAAGAACTGTATTTAACCTCAGTTGCAATACCAAGGCAAAATTTACACAAAAGCAGCTTTGAACATCGACATTTGAGCCTGACTCTGGATTACAAACATTTTGACCACCTCTTTGTGAAGAGCCACAGCTTCACGTCACATAATTCCACTTAACAGTAAGTCTGAGAATACCACAGATGGTACTAAGAGAAAGGGAACAACAAAGAACTTGTAGGAAGAGGTTGCATACATATTGCATCAGCCACCAGCAGCCTGCTGGAAGGCAGAGCGGACCACTGCCAGCTACCACGCTCACACCTACCTAACCCAGCATTGACGCTGCACGTTGACTTTCCTTGGCTGAAGATACAAATCACATTCAAATGGAATAATGTCAACTAAGAGTGACAGCAACAGAAAAGATGAAGGGACAAAAACAGAAGGAAATAAAAGAAACCTTCCTGCAGCCTAGAATCATTGCTAATACAGGTGTCATCAGGCACGGCTGGACTTACAATGTTCTCAGGCTACTTGTTTTAAGAGGCAACTTGCAGGAAAAGCATGCTTCCAATTTAATTCTTTAGCAGTTTTAAATAAATACTCCATGGAGTTGTTTAGAAACAGAAGAGACAAGAAGGAGATGGATAAGCAAGGAATAACAGGAGATCAAGGGAAAAAAAATAGTTTTCCATTTCAGGAGGCTATTAATTGTCCAGTATCACATATCCTGGCATATCTCAATGCTTTAATACTATACTTTGCATGCTCTGACAGGGAATACATTATGCACAAACAAAATAAACGACCACAATACCTTTTTTCTGGTTCAGTTTCTTTTCCCCCCTCCATCATGACCAGTTTTTTAGGTTGGTATTTCTTTTGCTTCTTTCCTTGAGTTTTTTTCACTCTCATTCATTTTGCCCCTGTACCCCTGCCCCCCACATATATTTTTTTTTTCCTTATTTTACTCATTATTTCATGTTTTCCATTAATGAAGGAGTAAAGACTAAGCCTCCTCTCATTCAAAGTGCAATGCTGCCCTCCAGAGCCGTAAGGGGGAAAATTAATTGAGGAAACATGAAACCATCTCAGAGTAAACTACAGTCGTTCAGCTAAGATTGCTGAATCTAGTCTCATATTTATTCTCTGGATTGAAAACCAGTTTGCACGGATGTGTTATCTGGCTTAGGCTGGTTTACTGACAATCATTTTGCCAGCTCATCCACATATACAATCTGTCCACTGACTGCAAAGCAAACAAGGGACTTTTCTCTATGTAAGATCGTGGAAAAATTTCAGCTAATAAATTAAGACATCACTTCTTAAAGTTACTCAAAATAAGGAATGATCTTACAACTTTGCAATTGAAGGGATCACTCTGAAAATATTTACTGAGAAACCAATCTCCAAAAGAATAATTGTTTGGGAATTCAGCTACCAAAAAATAGTATTTGATTTTAGATTGCTCTGTATTCTCAGTCCTATGAATAAATGTTCCTACTGAAATTCCTGATAACGATAGTGCTGTATCGTAGCATATCAGGCATCTGCTTTCTACAACGGATAAAATTTTAGCTATAATTGGAGAATAAATTTACTTCAATGATTTATAATGAAAAAAAAATGCAGGATTAGAACAATATTGTTAAAGTTCTGCCTGGAAGAACTGCCTTGTTTATCACCTGCAAAACCATAATGAACAACTTGCGAAGAGCTTTCATTTTCTGTAACACCAGGTTCCAAGTCAGCAATTTTCACCCACTTAAAAGATGCATTCCCACAAAAGCAGACCTCCCTCTTCTTTTCATTAATATCATGTCCTAATGGTTTCCAGGAGGTAAAAAGCAACAGCAACAACAAATAACATCATTTCCAAGCTGTTTTCCCTCACCTCTGAAGTCTGATGGAAAGTCTAGAGGAGCTTAAACATTCACATACAGACGTAGATTTCAACCCCCTGCAGAAAAGTCTGAGCATGAAGGTACACGGCCATTATGTCTTAGAAGGCTACATCAAAATTCATCGTCGGCATTTATCTGAACTGTTGCAAAGCTCAGGGCTATTCCAGTGCAGGAAGACAAGAGTAAAGTGAGAGGAGGGCTGGGTCGGGGCTATCACATGGGGGAAAAGAAGAAGAAAACAAACTCTAAAAATTTTATACAGCTGGTTCATATTTACTTTCCATTCTAAGTAAATAAGGTAAACAGCTGCCTTCCTCCTCATGATACCACCAACCCCAGAGCTCGTTCTTTAATTCTCTCATCAACATGCAGATGTTCTTAACTCCTTCGCACTCAATCTGCGATGGGTCAGACCCCTTGCTGGTACAGACCGGCTCACTTCAACAGAAACACATCAGGTTATGACAGATGGGAATATCACCCTGTTTATTTTGCCAAAGAAACTGCAGAGCTGAGCAAGCACAGCTCCCCGTTGTTTTGAATTAAGTGCATCCAGGCTGGTTTTGCCATTCCCAACAAAAGTATTCAACCCTTTCAGACATACAGCTCTTCACATACAGGGCCCAGAGAGGCAGGCAGGAAGCCTCAGAGGTTGAACATCACAACACAAGGATGCTGTGTCATAACAGAGAAATCATAACAGGTGATCTGAGCTACCCTTGAAGCAGATGCCCTAGGAAAAAAAAAAAATAAAAAAAAAAAAATCAGGGCTAGACTTACAGGTTGAGTCCAGCATAAGCATTTTTTGATTCACACATTTGCTGCTGAATTTAAATGCCAAGTAGGGCAAACAATAAGCCTAGGAAGTGCCCTCAGCTCATAAAGAGGAGAGACCTTCCCCCACCCAGCAGTGTGCCAGCGGGCTGAGTGTGGCACTGGGAGCAGTCCCCTTCCAATTGCCGCGCTACCTGGTGACCCAGAGTTAATTGCTCTGCACTTTGCAGCTCCATTTTCCAGTCTTCAAAAACTGAGAAAAATGCTTATTAATACTTACACAGCCTCTGCACTGTGCTGAGATGATCTCTGAAAGAAAACCATTAAAAAAGGGGACCTGGAAGACAGAAAGAATGGCAGGATGTGTCTCGATTGTTGATTATCTATTGAAGAACACAAAATTTCTGCTAAATTTTAATTCAGATACCAATTTGCCAGGTGTTAAAGGTTTGCTACACTTCAAGTTACACCCCTCATGCCATTCAGTCACTCATCCCTTGCATCATAGACTAGGTATTTCATCCTGTATCTGCATATTTTTTAGGTGCTAAAACCAATTATGAACTAGAAGTGCGTGCAATCAATTTTAATACAGAGACTTTAATTAATGTTACAGGAATATATTTTACCCACAGCTTTGGGCAATGGGACAAAGCTGATGGCTTTGTGAGTATCTTTTCATAACTGTAACACTAAATTTTGGACACCACCATTTTTTTCCCCATCACAATTATTTCCATTTTCGCTTAATTTAGATTCTTTTTTTCTGTTTAGTGAATTTTTTTATATCTCTCTTGCACCATTTCTGTTACCCATAAAACCTTAAAAGAAATATCACGTGGCTATATTTGCTTGCTGTAAAACCACAAATCATGAACATACACCAAGGGTATCATACTTAGTGTAGAGGGACAAGAATTCAATTAAAGTATTTGCCATATTCCAACCTAGACTCCACTGAGAACAACAGTTGGAGTTGAAAAATAGATGACAGCTTTTTTAATTATTATTATCTGTTTTAAAGACCAATTTTCCAGATTGTCTCCAGATGGTGGAATTTTAAAGCCAATTTACCTATTCCCTTAACTGAGAATTTTGCAGTGGTTTTCTTCAGAAAGCTCTTGTATTTGCAAAACTATAAACTGCTTCCAATAGGAATAATCCAGTCAAAAGAAATGCTTATTTATTTAAATTGCTATTATGTTAGATAATTATGGTCTGTTCTTTGTAACAGTCTCTGCATTAATGAATTCTGAAGTGTTGCTAGCAGTTCTTGGGCCTCATCCAGTTCTTGTGGATCTTCATTTCACATAAAGTATTTACAGTGATTTTGCTGAGTGTTTTTCATATAAGGACCTTTCTTTTATAATTAAATAAAATAAATGCCACTTTTCCATACAAAGTTTCAGTAGTACTTTAAAGCCATCCAGAGAAGGAATACCTATTTGAAAAGCCCATATTTGAAAAATAAAGCCACGGCTACTCTTTAAAAACATCTCTTCTATGAGACATATCCAGCTTTCCAAGAGCATATTGAGTTGCACTTTGTGGTCCCTCAGCTGATGCTTTGGTGACTTCTCTAGAACATAATCAAAGTACAATAGATGAAGATCTGGGGTTCAGTTACAGTACAGTTAGACAATCTAAAATCAGCTGGAGAATGATACAGCAACTGAACAGCCAGATCAATCAGTACAACTTCCTCTTCCTTAACAGCATGGCACAGGTCATCCTTAGGCAAATGAATACCCCTACAGCTCTTTAAAATTCAAAACGCCTGAAGATCCAGAATCAACAGTTGCACCACAGCTCTCTGAAAACTTAGGGAACTTTCAAGGGCATACCATACATGTCTAGGAAGACACAATATTATTCCTTCAGATGTTATTTACAGGGAGCAAGTGGATGAAACAGTAGATCCATATAAGAAATAGCTAATGGGATTAGAAGATCCTAGCACCACTGAGGCTGGAAGGCATAGCCTGGTGCTTTCAGACCCAGCCCTGCCGTGAGCAGGTCTGGCCATTCAGCACAACAACCAGCCAAGGATGGAGGTTTGCCTGGAGTTCCATGCCCATTCCACTAGCCCATGCCACCGCTGAGCCACTTTGGCAGGGCTGAGGATTTATTCCTCATGTCCAGTCACTACCTCTCTTGCTGCAGTGTGCAAACAGTGCCTCTTGTCCCTCCACTCTGCATCCAGAGAGAGAAAGCCTGGCTCCTTCTTGACTATAAACACCCCCATCAGGTAGCAAAGACTACAGTGAGTTTTCCTGAAGGGCTTTGGGCCAAACACGGTTCCCACAGCCTGGGAGCAGCTCCGGGGCCACAGCTCACCACACAGTAATAGTGTGTAGTGCACATAGTGCAGCCGGAAAAAAGTATGGAGACAGGACAGACCACAACAGCTTTGCACTGAGGCTTCACACTTATCCAGAGTCACGATGTTCATCTCTTGTAGCAGAGCAACAATAGCAGACAACTGGTACCTCCAGAAATAATGTTGGTAAGCATACCTGAAGGACCACCACGGAGGAAAAGTTAGAGAGGACTAAAATAGCACAACACAAGGACAATTAGGCACCCTCACAATGATTAAAAGTGATGAATGTGGTAGGAGGTAATGAAGTGGAGTTAACTATTAACAAATTTCTCCTTCCTTCTCAAAGCCTTGGTAAGCTGGCAGTGGCTGAGACAGGTGACAGTTTGCCTTTGCAAAGCGTGACAAACAGAGAATGAGAAAGACAACATAAAAGAGCAGTGATGGCAGCCTGAAATGATGTGGATCAGTGTATGTTATAATGCATAAATGTTTGTATTGCCCAGGTTTCAAAATTCAGCACTTCAAGTGTCCATAAATTATAGCAATGTATACAAGTCAGAAGGCAAGCAGTGTTGTGAGTGGCAAAAAAAAGCATGGCCCCAACAGGAGCAACATAACACACCGTAATGAAGGAGATTTTTGCCTAGATATTTCTTGATGGAGAAGCAAAACCAAACACCTTGGACTGGAAAGGTACAACCTCATCCTGTCCCTAATAAAATCCTACCAATGCACAAGCAGCGGGCTTTTAACCAGAAATACACAAAATATATTTGAGAATTAGCACAGCCTATTGGGAAACCTTGACTAAGGAAACTTTTGTTTGGAACACTTTAATTTTATTCTGCCAGGGGAGATGCGTAAGCTGAAACATGTCTGTAAGGATGGGCGGAGGGAATAAAATGGGGCTGGGTGAAAGACAGTGAAATGAATAGGAGTCTATACTACAAACAAATCATCCATCTTTTTGGCTCTGCTCTGCCAGCAGCAATAATGCAATGCAAAAGCCTTATGTCCTGTACAATCTGCCAAGTACAAAATCAGCACAGCACATCCTCTCTGTCACAGAGATGGAGGAAGAGATAAATTTCTTGAATCTATCCAAACAATAAGTAGATGATGTAGTGTCAATCCCATTAGGAATAAGAGAAAGAAATCATTCAGAGTCATCCCTCACAAGCTGCCAATGCCAAATGGGGGTAGTGAGGGTAATTATTTTTTTCCTCTTTATTCTTAAATGAATGTGATAGAAAAAAAAAAAAAATGTGTCTTAAACTAAATGCTTGTTGATCACCTGAGACCAGCCCAAATCTGCTGGCCTTGGAATAAAAATGGTTTAGCAGATCCTTGTCCTGGCTTGAGCTGGATGTATGACACCAGAGTTTGAGAAAAACAGCACAGGCTGCTCTGTGGAAGAGGAGAAACACCAACTTGGAGGCAGAAGGCCAGTACAGAGAAGTTAGAAGGTTATAGTTATAGAAAAATAGATTAGAAGAAAAAACCCATGAACATAAAAACTACATGAACATAAAAGGAAATACTCTATACCACAACTAGGGGCGCAACAGCTTACATATCTCATCTTAAATGATATCCCTAAATTTCTGGATTCTTACTGCAGCCCTGCATTCCCTGCTGCTCCAGCTGGCATGGCTGCAGAGTGCTTGAATCTTCTGCCTTTCCCCCTTTCCCATCTTCAGAGCCTGTTATTATTCAGAGCCTGCAGCCCCTAGCTGCCCAGTGCCCAGCACCACACCAGGAACTGGTGCTCATCCTCAGTTGGTCCTTCCAGGCAACTCATGGTGGCATTTTGGTGGGGACTGCATCAGCCCTTGGCACCATCAGAGCCTGCAGATCTGTGGGTGAAAATGGGCAGAGAGAAGGGACCTAAGCAGTAATCTTGGAGCAAGTGTAATCTGAACAAAATCCAGTTTAAGTACCAGGTGTTTAGCACTTCAAAACACACCCAAAAAAAATTCCCCCCCTTTTTTTTTTTTAATTAAAATAGAAAAGAGCCCACCTTTTTTGCAAAATCATTCCGCTTAGCTGGAAAAAAATAATCTCCAGACCAAGGGAAAACATCTTAAAAAAAAAAAAAAAGCTAAAAAAAAAATATTGTCATCCCTGTCATCCAAGGGAGAGCCATTACAAGTTTCAATTAGCAAGTGTTGTTTCACCACAGGCAGGAGTTTCTTATAATGGAAAGATGATTATTTATCTAAATCCCTTAAAAGCACCCTCCTCTGTAGAACAAATTGCCTATGACCAAAGTAATTGGTTCAGATGTGAGAGATTTCCATTATGTGCAGCAGAGTTTGTGGCAGCTGATAGTATCAGCAGAATCAATACCGATGTGATAAATAGACAACATTTGAGAAGAAGCCCTCCCAATCTACTCACACAGGTTGAATATCTCTAATTCTACATATGTGGCATGTGTCCACCCCACCTAGGAGGACCATGGGGATAAATACAAGCCCTGGACCCTTACTTCCGCCTCCAGTCAGGAGGTAGGGAAATGCAAGCACAGAGAAACAAACCATGACTATGTCCACACCTCTCCAAGTCTGAGCAGGTGAGGTCTGGGATATGGGTAGCCAAATAAAGAAACAGACTATGCTTGTTCAATATATTCATTGATGACCTGGATTAGGGGACAGAGTGTACCCTCAGCAAGTTTACAGGTGATATGAAACTGGAAGGAGTAGCTGACACACCAGAAGGCTCTTCAGCAATACCTGGACAGGCTGGAGAGCTGGAAAGAGAAGAACCTGATGAAATTCAACAAAGACAAGTGTAGGGTCCTGCACTTGGGGAGGAATAACCTCCTGCACCAGTGCAGGTTAGGGGTTGGCCTTCTGACAAGCAGTTCTGCAGAGAAAGACCTGGTGGACAACAGGATGACCAAGAGCCAGCAAAGTACCTTTGTGGTCAAGGTGGCAAATGATCTCCTAGGCTGCATTAATAAGAGCATGACCAACAGGCTGAGCAAGGTCATCCTCCTCCTCTACTCTGCCCTAGTGAGTCCCATCTGTAGTACTGTGTCCAGTTCTGGGCTTCCCAGTTCAAGAAAGGCAAGAAACCGCTGGACAGAGTACAGCAGAGGACCACAAAGATGATTAGGGGACTGGAGCATCCCTCTTACAAGGAAAGGCTGAGTGACTTGGGTCTTTTTAGTCTGGAGAAGAGAAGACTGAGGGGGGAAGATGATCAACATCTATAAATACTTAACGAATGGGTGTCAAGAGAAAGGGGACAGTCTTTTTTTCAGTGGGGCAATGGGCACAAACCAGAACACAGGAAATTCCATCTGAACATATCCAGAGCACTGGAATAGGCTGCCCAGAGAGTTTAAGAGCAAGGTTTGGGTTTGTATCAGCTCTTTCAGACAGAACCATATACAACATACTTTTTTTTTTTTTTTTTTTTTTTTTTTTCCTGGAGGGCTTGAGCCAAAACCAGTTGAAGTCAATTGAAAGACAACCAATGACTTCAAAAGGTTTTGGCTCCAGCCCTAAATGCACACCACATGCCAGACGTGATGACTAGTTCTATATCTGTCTCTAGGAAGCACTTAAAAATTGAAATGAGGAAAGGGAAGAAGAGAGCAAGTCTGTGTATATCACACACTGTATGTTCAATTGGCTTCAATAAATTTCAGAAGCAGCACACATGCTGGGAGTTGTTTTCAATCAATAAATAACACAGAGGTTGAATTGTTCACCTGCCACCTCATTACTGCCCCCCAGCAGAGGTGGAATTATCTTTTAGCCTCAAGGTTACTTGCAAACTAAAAGTTACATTTACAGAAACATCTATTTGCCAGCCTTTTTTTTTTTTTTTCTTTATTTCCATCACAGGCAGCACCAGTATTTGACACCCACAAGGACCCTTTCTCAGCAAGACATTATATATCACTCCATGGAAATACATAAATGACAAATTATCCCTGATAGCATTGTGTCTCTGCTGACCTGCTCAAGGTTTAAAGGCAGCTGGCAATTAAATGCCATGGCTACAGACTTGTTAAAGGCTTAGGCAGAGTTGTATTTATATTAAGCAAAGGGAATTGTACCTAATGGTATTTTGTAGATGTATTTCTCAAATTTGAGTAATATTCATTCTTTTCCTTGTCTTATTAAAATTATTTCTCTATCTCTCATGTATTATTGCTTAACAAGATGAATTCTGACCTGCATTCGCAATTGCCCAGTCTAAAGTGAGAATGTTGCTTTCCCTTGCACAGCTCCCACTGAGTAATTTGCCAGAGACTGAGAAAGTAAAAAGATACCACTTGCCCTGAATCTGCAAAAGTTAAAGATGTTAGCAAAACTGTTCCAGGGAGGACTACAAAGGGCTAGGGGCTGGACAATTCTATGAAAGATAAAGCAACTGGTAGAGACTTTTTAACCTTTTTTTGTTTGGTTGGGTTTTTTTTTTAGTCCAGGTACTTATTTTAACTATTGGGGGGCTTGTTTTTTTTAATTAAGTGCAATAATATTGCCTTCCTTGGGGAGCAAGCATTTAGCCTTGCCCATTTTCAGTAGATGCAGGACTTCCAGTAGACCATCTCACCCTTGTCTTGCTAAGAACCTACTGGCAATGTAGTATAGCAGACAACTACTACCCCGCTAACACCTTTGTGAGTGAACAAGGAGGGGCAGCAGAGAAACACATCACATGCTGGGGTATCTGGGAAAATACGTATTTCTCAAGTTCAGTGTTTCAGAACATATCCAGACCAGACACTGGTGGGGGTAAATACATCAAGAAATGCTTCTGATCAGAGAACCACCTTATGTGTGAGTAATTGCCCAAACCTCCCACTGAGCAGGAATGAGAAGGGAGACCTGCTACCACTGGTGGAAACAACTAGTAACCAGAAACAGAAATTAGAGTAGCAGCAGCTAAAGGAAGACTGGAAAGTCCATGTTTTAAGAGTTAGAGTGAAGTTGAAGGTACATTGACCCTACTGCTTGATCTGCCACATGTGCATGCCATAAGATGAGGACTTTTTGAACTAGTTTTATCATAGCTGGACTATTCCCTGTGTTCTAGTCCTGATACTTTGATGTCTCAAGGAATGAAAGGTCAACGTTCAAATTAGCCATGCCACAAAGCCTCCTTCTCCTCACCTTCCACAAAAGCCCTCCTAACTTAATACAATCTGTCCCTGCTTCAGCTGTTCAGCTATAGCAAAATAACCCTATGAGAACAATTAGGCCTATAGAAATCATAAAACTTTCAAGCTTTCTAGCATAACCAGGCTTAGGCTGGCAATACTCATATCAAAGTAAGGATGCGCTACAATTCAGACCCAGAACAAACTGATGAAGCTATAATTCTCTGTGCACGTATCATTAATAAGCCTTGGCCATTTAATTAATAACCTTATGATTTGCAGTAAACTCAATATCGTAAAGATATGTTTAATCTTCCATGCACTTAAAAGAAAGCCCCTTCCACATCAGATGAAGACAACACAACCACATCATCAGCTCTTAGTATTCCTAGATTTTTCCCTTCACACTCAAGAGTGTGAGAAGTTTTCAAATTCATACAGTGCCAGAAAAATCTCTACTCCTATCCCAGTCAAGAGGAATTTTCCAACTTTCAAAAGAAAGAAGCAAAATGAAACAAAATTTTGTACACTTGGAAGTAAGTCTAGTTCCATATGTATGTGGGTTTTGTTGGTTTAGGGCTGATTTTTTTGTGTTTTTCAAGTCCAAATAGAATTGGTGCTATAATATATAATAAATTTTAAAAGAGTACATAATTCATATATCACACAATTCATTAATATAATTCACAGGGATATCAGAGGCTACAGCCTGCTGTTTTATGATCAGTATTCCTACCACGCTTATCAATTAAACACAGTGAGAAACTTCACAAGTCCATTTTTTGTATCAGGTGTTAGAAAAGAAAAGCTATTTGATTTTGTATGATAAAGTATCATATTAATCATGTTTATTGAGCCACTGCCTGCAACCAACTGAGACACAAGGTAGGTCACCCTCCTATATGTGCACTGGACTGAAACTAACACTCCTTTACACAAGTCAGTACCCATCTCCACATTGTTTATGCTAAAAGCTGTCAAGATCTCAGATCACAGCAATCTTAGTAGAGTCAACCACTCTTCTCATACTTAAAGAGATCTGAAATGTGCCTAGCATTAAGAAAGCTGAAGATCTGACAGCCTGCTGACTCAAAGGAAGATAAGACCATGCAAAATCTTTAGTAGTCACAGAAAACCCAGCAGAGAAAGCTAGAGGGACGCTAAGGCCCCTTATGTCACAGACACAACATCACAAGGCAGTAAAGGATTTGTTGGAAAAATAATTGAAGCATTCAGAGATACTTGGTCAGGACAAGGAGAGGAACCCAAGAATTAAAGTCTTTTAGGAAAGAAATGGCACTGAGGAACTCAGGGGTTTACAATCGGTGAAAAAATGAACTGAGGGCACAACATGCCTTAAGAGACTGAGGAAAGGACTGAAGTAAGTTAGGATGACTGGGAGAAAGACACAAATTTGGGCAGCCTGTGAATGTTAAAGGAAAAGCTGGTAAGTACACCAAGGAAAATATTCTGAGTAGCATAGAAAGTCTCTTTTAAAAGAACATGAAAATTCAAACACCAAAATTACTTAGGCCTTTCTCAAATGTCATGATTTAATTTTCAGAAGGTTTATTGTGACCTTAAGTGTTGTGAAATTCTGTGAGGTTTTGGTTTGGGGGTATTTTGGTGGGTTTTGTTGTTGATGATGTTGGCACTGGGGGGAGTTGGTTTGTGTTTTGAGTTTTTATTTAAGTTTTTTTTTATTTATTTTTGTTTATAATTTTAAGTTTTTCAGTCATTTGTCAGGTCATACAAAATTTAAGAAAATAAGGGTATGTGATTATAACTATAGGTTGCTCTAGGGAGGGCAAAGATTCTGTAGGTTAAGAATTTACACAAAAGCTGAGGATCTGCAGTCCTCTTCTGCAAGGAAGATATAGTTACTCACATCTTTTAGACCCCATCCAAAATAGAACTGAATGCCTACAGGGTCACCCTTCTCTATGGTACCAGTGCAAAATGGAATTGAGTTCCAACATCTGTAGAAAGAGCCAGGACATACATGATCTGTGCTTGTCCATAAGCAGATCAACAAGGAAAAAAAACACTACAGTCAAAGACTGAAAGAGTTTGCAGACAGGTCCCAACCATTTGAGGCTGGAACAGTTCATTTTACTGTCCTGGTACACCCTGTATGAGTTAAAAGCAGTCACTTGTAAGCACTGCTTGGAAAGAATAGCTTGGTTTGTACCATGAGATAGAGAGGCAAGTCCATGTGGGGACCGGATCTTTGTAAACTGGAAGTGGTATATCAACAGTTGGAATTGGGTAGCTTTAACGTGAAGAAGAAAAAACATAAAAATAGCTTTGGGAAGAAAGACAAATGATGTGAAAGCAAATCTCGTGGAACACTGATACGAATGTAGCCAAATACAAGCAATTCACCAATTGACTCTCTTTCTAGTCCATTTCAAACAAGAAAAAAAAAATCTTTCTACTACTGTATGTACACAGATATATTAAAAATGTGTGCATGCATGCATGCAGGTATGTACAAAGTTCATGCTACTGCCTAAAAACCCCCCATGTAAAAAGCAAGAGAGACTATAGCAGAAAGATCACAGAAGTACCACTTCACCTTTCTGATTATCATATCGGAGATGCTTTTTTGCTTCTGTTTTGCAAGGACATTCCATTTTGTTCACACATTTTCCATCTTAATTGTTCAGCAATAAAAAGCAAGAGGTTCTACTATACTTTACTACTAGGACTCTAGCGTTGAAACAAATGGTTCTACTCTACTACTAGGTCTTTAGTGTCAAAGCATCTCTTAACAGAGCCTAGAGGTATTTCTCTCTCACAAACCTTATTCATTCTGTTCTTCCCACGTAGGATAGGTAGGTGGCAATTGTCTGTCTTCTGTGGAAGAATATTCTCTGTTATTAACTGCTTTTCCATTAGAGGAAGGCATGTCAAAGTCATGCACTCTCTCCAAACGAATAGTGTGTATGTGCAAAGTACACATCTCTTATACTGTCCATTAGCTTAGAGTATTGCACTTACAGTTATAATAGTCTATTTTTCCTTCTTCCATGGGTAATGGTGCATGGAATGAATGTCTGAATCTTGAAATGGCACTATAGACTACTAATCTTTAAAAAAGTTTCCAGCAGCAAGAAAGGCACAGGAAAGCAATTGTCTGCAGTGTCTTCCTGATGGGGGAGAAGCCATGAGCTCAGTTTCACCGCAAGTCAGAAACTCAATTTACAGCTTTAAAATAAAACAAACCAAAACAAGATTAATAATTAAAAAATAAACATACCACTCCAAATCCGTAGGGGTAAAAAACCCACCACCACATAGAAACCAGTCTTAAAAGCAAAAATGCAAAGCACACTTACCAGCTTATCAGAGGAAGACTTCTAGGAATATTTTACTTTATTTACTATGTTGCTGCTTAAGATTCTTGGTAGAAGACTCGGTGCCCTAGATAGTCAATTACTGTCCTAGACTTATGTTTACTGTGTATTCAATCTACTATTAAACTGTTCTTTTACTCCCTCAGTTTTGCTAAAGCTTTTTCTGTATAGAAGCAAGAATTTTGAATAATTGTTGAGAGCTGCCTTTCGGTTTCAGTATACTCTGTTATAAACTCAAAAAAGTACAAGACATAGCCTGCAAATTAGCTATACCTGCCTGTATCACCACCTCAGAGTGCTATTGTATGATTTTTACTATGTCAGTATCTGAGATGTATTGCACTTATATTAATTCTCGATGCCTTTCCAGATTAATCTTGGACTCCTTGATGTAATACTGAAGTGCTGAATGGCCTCCTGTCAAAGTGACATGTCTCATTTCAAATAGAAGATGACAACACACAGAAGTCATGCTTCACCTCCTACTTTTCAGAAAACTTCTGTCCTTGATACCTAGAAGCTGGACAGTGAGAGCAATTCCATGTCTATTTAGTCCATTCCCAGTTTCCCTGCTTTGGCTTTAATGGTAGCAGATATTTCTCACAGTCCAAGCACTTACTCAAAAACAAGCTACAAAGCTGGTGCTTGGGAGAGCCTCTAAAAAGCAGTTCTTTAGTAACAAATCCTCCAGATAGTTCCTAGAGTTAAAAGCAGAGTAGCTGACTAGGAAGCAAAGAATAAGATAAATCTGTGGCAGGGGCCAGCAGCACTGTGAACAACCTCTCTTCAAGACTGCCCAAAGGTTCAACAGTCATTACCTCTCGAAGATCCTTCTCACACACAAAGGCACAAACAACCTTCTGACCACCAGGAAGTGGCAATTAACATGGTCCAGAGCCAGTTAAACACAGGCTGTTAGCACACTCTTTCCTATGATGACCAATGCCCCACATGTCACTGTAGTGGTGTAACATGAATTTAACCAGCTCTGGCAGCCATAACACTAGATGAGAAGCAGTGTCAAGCATGCTTGGCAGATGTAGAGCAAGTACCTCTTTGTACAATATGAGTGACTTACCAACTATTGCCTCTTTCAGCCAGAGTCTAGGCTCCATGTAATTAATTAAATGAATGACACAGTTACAAAAGTGTGAGGGCCGTCCAGCACAGATACTGAATTGTCTGCACTAGCAGAACACCTGTAGTGAGGGAAGCAGAAGACAGAGACCAGTAAACTGAAGTTGTTGTTAACTGTCATACAGTATTTGTATAGAACAGGACAAGAAAAGAGCATTTAATGTTATGTTGACATATGTTGTCCTAAAGGACAACTTTACAAAATGGATATCATCCACACAAGTGGTAATCAAGTGAGATTACATATAGGCATGATACAAGTGAAGACCAGTTAATTCCACCTACTTGTTAGGTTTGCATTAGGTTTGCATACAACATTGTGTCAAGAAAAATATGGGCAATCCCTCAAAACCCTTGGCAGACACTCTAGTGCAGAAGCTTTTGCCCTGAGAAATGTAGTGACAAAGGGCTGTACCCTTCTGAAAATAAAATTGTCAAACACACATGGAAAGGTATTTTGTCAGAAATCATCTGAAAGAAAAGAATTATATACTGTCTGTTACACCACTCCTGGTAATTATTCTGCAAAATTGCTTTTTTCCCCAGCTTTTTTGTCTGTGAAGGGCATCTGTTGCCCTCGTCCTTGAAAGATGGGCCTTAGTGACCAAGAACCCGCACAACTCCACACTACCCAAATGCTCCTTGTAACCTAACACTGAGCTCGCAGGACACAGTTAACTGGGACTCATTGATCGATGTAATAAGCCTGTCTAGCATCAAACATTACAAATAGCAAACAGATCTGTGAAACATGGGCTGTTCCCTGATATCCCAGGAACAGGAAAATAAGATGAGACTTCTCATTGAGTGATATTTTTCTTCCTCTTTCACATGTCTACAACAGGCAGGGCATGTTAAGAGTCTGAAGATAAAAGAATGAACAATAGAAAGAAACTGCTTTGCAAGGTTATTCTATTAAGACAATTGGAACAAACATTGATCTTAACATTCTTCCTCGGAGAGCTATGGAGTTCCATTTTTCTGTAGGAAACTGCCTGTTCAGGGAAGGTGTGGCAAAGCCATCTGCTGCTTTATTGCAATGTTTTTTAGCATGGTGGAGCAGGGAAACTGTGCTGACCGCAGAAACAGGCTGTTCAGCCAGAAAGTGGCACCTGCCAGACCCCACAGAATCTTAGTCCACACACACAGAAATCACAGCCTCTGCTTGCAATTTTATGGGTATTTTTTGTATTTATTGGGCTGGACCAAGTTCAGCTCCTACAGGAGGAATATGACAGATTTCATCTGTTTGACAGCCAAGTCTAATTGTATTTTCTGTACAAAATGACCAAAGACAAAAGTACACATCCAGGTACTCCACTGATGTGCCATATGGAGGTTTAGATAAAGGTTTTGTTGGTTGTTAGTGCTCCCTGTAATAACTGGGCACGGCCTGTATCCTGAGTAACTGGAGCAGAGAGGAGAGATCTGAAGGCTCTTCTGGAAAGGAGAATAAATGTACTGTGTTGTTTTTCCACAAAAAGAAAGTGACGTCTCATTCATTTAGCTTTTCAGCAGAATACACACTCATCCTGCTTCTTATCAGAATCATATACGTGCACTTATGTCTAAAACTATACGTTTAATTTTACATATGTAACCATCAGTATAATAAATTCTGATGTGATAATACTCCTTATGCCACCAAGTGCGGTGGAAAGTTGAAACTGATCAGACATAAACACTGCTAGTAGACACATCAGTTACCAAACAGTAAATACTTAACTGGTGAAATTCAGTTAAAATAAACAAAATCCTACCCAATCTATTCATATGGAAAGTAGCAATCCAAATAATTCAGAAACTTTGGATACCTTTTCCTGCATGAGATGTAGTCCATCACATCACAAAAATAAAGCAGAGGATAACATGCCTGAAATAATAGTCTCCAAACATGAGTCCAACATCACACTCTTAGTGACTATAACCACTAGTATCATACACACACACCACCCTGCGTGAAATACCACCCTGGTATTTTTCTTTGTTTCTTAATTCTTCTCACATGGCAACTGATTTTCTTCCCCTATCTTCATGGCCAACCGTGGAAAAATAAACATCATCTAAAACCACTAGACCTCTTTAAAACAAAATAATCTTTTTCCCCAGAACTTCATCTAACCCCTCAAGAGTTCCTACTTTGACATACTTGATTTCAGAAAGTAATTTTTATATCCACCACAGAAATTCCACATTACCAAAGTAACTCAAGCTACACTGCAAGTGGCTCTCACTCTGTCCAGTTATACAACATCCATAAAACTCCTACTGATGTATCATTTATAATTAGCACATTGAAATTAAAGAAATCTTTGTACTCCAAATGCAAACTTCTGATTAGTAAAAGAGCTATTAACAGGAGAATATAAACTTTCAATATTGATGCTGTTTATTGAACAAACTAAGTTCCTCAGTACATCATCATCCTCATTACATTCAATGTTAAAAGAATGGTCTATTTCACATAATATGATATTAGCTGTAGAGTCTTTGTAATGAAAAGAAGTAACTGATTTTATTGTCCAATATATTTTTCTGAATCTTAATGTGTTCTAATACAATGGCCTCTCTCATCTTCTCTGTGCTCCTTGGTCTCTTTCATTGTGATGGCGAGAGTGCAAATGGACGTTGAGGAAGGCGGCAATGAAAGATTCCCACACAGTCCAGAGTGCTATAGCTGTGGTTGTAACTCAAACATTATATGGAGTCTTAAAACAGTCCTGCCCAGTCAGTGGGACCAGATCATAATGGCAACTGAACACAAAGCTGGTTTAGCCTCCCATCATAAACTTCCCAGGAAGGCCCTAGTCCAACATTTATTGTTGACGTGGTAAGAGGGATGTTAACTCTAGAAGGGCTTCCATTAACATTAAATTCATGTCCCTCCAGCCTGCCTCCCTGGCCTGTCTCAATGAGACTTAAAGATGCTCCTAAATTTTTGAAAAAGAATAGCAAGTAACCAAAGAGTATTTATCCAGTGATGCAGCAATTATTGCTCAATACAAAATGATCACTCTTAGAGTCTACACAGATTTCTAACATTCAAGGTGTTATTGCAATGTGCTTTTTGAATACTTTAATTACCCTGACTTTCTTCTTGAAACGGCAGGGAAAAAAAGTGTCCTGGAAGCTTCTCTGATTTTTCCAGCTAATGAAAAGCCAAACTTATTTCTACAAGTCTTTCTTTAGAAAACCACAACTACAAGAGCACTATATGTATTTGATTACAAAAGGCACTACACAAATTTAAAAGGCATCCAATAATAATTTGCTAATCTTGCAGTATCCTGCAATTTAATGAGTGCAGTTTTAGTTAAAATGTAACTGGATTAATTCAGTCCAGAATATTCAATACGCCCACATGAAGACAAAAGCTAAAGAAAAAAAAATCAAAACAACCATCCCACATATGCACATTGGACTCTCTGCTTGTAACTACAGATAACTTCCAGATAAGCTCTAGGACCACCCTATGTTGCAATTAGTTACTTACAAGTTATGGAGCACAACAAATGACCATTCTTTGGTATGTCCTGCAAATAACAGCTATGACTGTTCTGGAAGAATATGAAAGTAAATCCCTTATGTGCTTATACCAGTGACTCACATAAGGAAGATGCGTGTGTAGAGAAGAGTCTGTCAAAACGGTGTGCCACCTGAACTCCCCATCTTAGATCTAAAAGCAATGACTGGAGTCTTGAAAAACCTTCTGACAACAGTATTCAAAGAAATAAGACAATCTCATTTAAAACAAGCAAACAAAAGTCTGAAGAGTTTAGGTTTATTTGCATTAAAAATGGAAATAAAAATCTATGTTTTTAGAAGCCAATAATTTGTTTCAAATACAGCAGTCTTTTTCACAGAGAAGTAACCAAGTTCCTGCATAAGTATTCCCAGTTCAACAATTCCACAAATATACCTCACTTGTTTTACAAATCAAAAGCCCAGATGCTCTGTCACATTAAAACTGAACTCACTATTTATCACTCAGGGAGAGTCCATGAACCCTCCATCATTGCAACAGCCAAAGTAATGCCCAGCTCTGAGCCAAACTCTTGTTAACAAGGAGCAACTCAGGCCTGTTGTTTAGGCAGGAATCTACTCACCACATGGGCATCCAAGGAATGACGCACCCTGACTGAAGGTGACCCCAAAATACCCTTGCCAGTGACAGGTTTTACTTCTTATCTTTGCTTCTCAGCAACAGACCAAGTTCTTCTGCATTTTTACAAATAGCCATAAATGTTTCAGTTCATGAACAAAAGCACTCTGCTGCCATTTGGTTTCCATTCCTCTTTGTTTGGCATTTGGATGGCAGAAAAAGAAGACATATCTCTATCAGCAGCATACACTGTGCTTTCCAGAAACTGTGCACAAATCCTGAGGGATAGCAATAAAAATGGTCTGTAAGTACCTTGGATGAGTTTTCAAAGTACATACAGGATTTTTAGCTGCATGATTCCCATCTATCTTAACTACTTCATTGCTGCTTCACAGAATAGGCACACCATGTTAAATGTCTCCTCAGAGCTTGCCGGTATACACATCACCACATGCTATCATTTTTCAATCATGGATGCTCCTGTGTTCTGCCACAGCGCAGACACCTCCACTTAGGCTGTGGAGAACAAATAATCCAGCTATTATAAGACCTAGTTAAAGCTTTGAGCTGCACATCACCTTCTCCTACCAGCCTTCTTCATGCTGAGTGGTATTTTGCTTCAATAATAGTCCAGCTGATTTCTGCGAAACTATTACTCCACATGAGTGAGAACAGCAGCTTCATAACTTTTCACATAAACATCATTGGGCTAGAAATAGCTGGGCACCTCGCACCCAGGAGCAATGAGAAGAATACACCACTACTTCCTGAGAATTTTGTTAAAATTGTTATC
>VZRU01012577.1:113499-133528 GCA_013398155.1 Pedionomus torquatus | reverse complement strand
GGGGGAACAATCAATTTGCTTCTAAGATGCAAAATGCTGATATATCTCAGTCCACAAAACTGGCTAAATCTAACTAAGAAAAAACCCAACATGGCAAGGAAACACATGGGAATGTACCTGCATACATAAGGGACTGATCTTGCCTAGGCAGGATAGAGTTTCACAAGTGCTTGCTGCAAAATGATAAACCATATTGAGGTGATGAAGAGCTGCCTATTGGAGCTCCCTCATCCACCTGCCCTCCCAGAGTCTCTAGGCAGGCGCAAACACATCACCGCATGCATGAGACAGCAGCTGGCCACCTTCTTGCTAACCACAGGTTGCCCAGAGTTGTCCCCTCTATCTCTTCAACAAAAACAGTTAGCCCACATGAAAAAAAAATATATATTTACAGACATGCACAGACACACACACAAGGGATATGGATCTTGCTAAATGCTAGTACACAAATCTTGCAAATGGACACAAAAAGGAGATTATTCTGAATGCTAAGATAAGACTTCCTCAAAGATTTAGCACCTCTCTGGTATGACATAGACACTCTCCCCACACAGTTAGCAGGCAGCTGAGTTTAAAATATGCACAAAGCTCCTGTGTCGTACCACACACCTCACTGATTTTCCTCAGAGGCTCTCTATATTTGTGCAAATACAATTTAAATGTGAAAAAAAAAAACCCACAACAACAAAAAACACTAAAACTACCAATACCTAGCATCCATACACACTTGAAAGAGACACGTTCAACACAATCTTTATTCTGAGTCAAACTCAGAGAAATTAGTTGTCCAGTTCTCTCCTTGTAGCAGCCTTTAACTTCAGCGCTCACATCAAAGCTTTCACCTTTGCAGTGAAAGATGTTGGGATTCTCAGAGCTCTTTCACAATGGTCTTTAAATCAGGCAGAAAGGTTAACCCAGAACAACAAAAAAGCTTTACTATCCTCAAGTCTACACACACACTAAATTATTAGCGATTTTGTGACAAAGCGAATGTTGTGTTTACTAGCAAGGATAATAAAACAGGTTGGCTGCACAGAACTTTTAAGGTTCCAATCTGTTTTCAGTTAGTAAAATCACGGCCTCTTTTGAAACCATCAAAAATTGCTGAATGTTTGGTTTTGATCTTCTTTAGTCCTTTATCCAGCAATCAAAAATTAATCTGCTAATTTCATTGGTCAAAGATAATGATCCCAGGCAGGCCTCTAGGGGACAACATCCATACCAACAAACCATTTCCAACAGTCTTCATGGCTGTCTCAGCAAAGTCCATAAAATACAAAGAGCTTGACATCCAGATTAGATGTATGCACACACTTGTGTTGCTTATGATTTAATCAAATGCATTTAACAGAATACTTCAGTTACAGTCAGATTAGGGCTTCCCTTTCACAGTAAAATTTATTTTAATAAACAGATTAAAGAAATTAATTTCAGCTATTAATTCTGTGATGGTTTGTTTAATAGAGAAAAAAAATAACTGCAAACTTTGGAAATATTTAAGTAACCATAGCCTGTATATTCCAAGTAATCCATGTGATTAAGAACATATTTCATCACGCACTTGTCATGCTTCCCAATCCAGTGTCAACATCTCATTATGAAAGATAATAAACCCTCCCCAGCAGAAACACTAGTAACACCACCACTTCCCAAACTTGATACTCTCCATTTTCCTAATCTTTGGTTGACATTTGTAGTAAGCTCATCCACACTAGACAATCTATAAGACACCTTTCTTCCTAGGATCAAGGCACTCTTAGATCAGTCCACAAACTATTTTCATCGCCTAGAGTCAAAATTTCATTCGTCATCTTTAAAATAAGCCAACATTTATTCTTTCTTTTCAGTTCAGTATGGGCCATTCCCTCCAGCAAAGGAAAATTGCTTTCATCACTGTGTTGGCCAGTCCTGCTACAAGAATGCAATATTTTTAAAGGGCTTTTTCCTCAGGAGAAAATGTCATAAGATATATTTATCTCTAGCTAATCCATTTCTAGCTCTTACTCTAAGATTAAGGAATTAGAGACTGCCACAGCTGCTGTCCTTATCACATTAATTACTGTAAATTGGCTGTCATCTCAAAAAAGAAAATCCACTTTCAGCAAGTGCCTAGTTCCATGCTTCAAATATCGGGCAAAGAGCATATTGAATATTTCATTGTAATGAAATGCTGAACAAACAAAGGATGTTACACAAAACCAATTGGTCTCAATACTCCTATTCTTAGTATTCTTAGCCTGCCCCCACTCCATTTGCAGAACTGTAGATCTAACTCCATATACCATTTATGTTTCATTTCCAAGTGGTACAAATTACTTCCAATCTCACCTTATGGAAAAAAAAAAAAAAAAAAAAAAAAAAAAAAAACACACCAAGCTTTTTAAGATATATATAAAAAGCACTAACATGCTGAAACCTAATCAAGAGCATGTAAGCTTACTACAGACTTTGGTCATGGAATTATGCATTCTGCTAAATATGACTGCTCTTCTGAAATGCAGCAAAATTAAATTTTATAAATAGTGCTAATAGATATCACAACATTATGACAGCACTTCAGGTGCCTTCTATAGATCAAGTTGTTGCATTTTTGCCCTAGTAAGACAAGGCCCAAATATGTTCATCTTGAAAATGCTTTTACATGCTTGCTCAGTGAAATTCTTCCTGAAGTGTTTAGTATATAAAAAAACACTACGAGATATTATTTCAAAAAGTTATTTTGAGCTATTAAGTATCAATAGTTGCTAAAAAGCTCGGTACCTTCTCTACTGACAGTATCTACAGAATGGTGTTGTGAGGGGATTTAAGAGCATTAGGAGCGCTAAGAAAACCTACAAACCCTTTCTGCCAAGTCCCATGGGATGAACATGTACATGTTTGTTTCTGATGCACAAGCAGTACAATAGTTTCTCAGCAGGATAAGAAAGCCAGGCATGAAAGAGAATCTATGTATTTTGATACTTAGGCCTTGTCATTGAATAAGCAACCATCATGAATATTAAAAGAATCTCTTAATTCATACTTTCACAGACGCTATGTGAATTTCACGTAGCAAATGTGAAAAATATTCCCCTGCTTTTTCTTTTTTATTCAATCCTTTACAGGCACATAATATTGACAAATTCTTAAATGCCAATGTAGAAATCAAATTATGATAGAAATGGAATACAGTGTTCTGTAAATTGCATACTTTGCAGAACTTGTTCATTAAAGCCTTCCAAAAAATTACCCCTTATAAGAATTCATATGGGATTCTTCCAGAACTGCCACTGAAGAACATGAGAAATGAGCACAGATTCAACTTTTAACTTTGATAGTGCCTTTTTCTTAGAAACTAGAAGTTTCAAACTTTTGAGATTCAAATTACTGTAATAGCACACAGAAAAAAATAGACTTTGGGACCACAGTAGTTAAAGTGTCTTTTATGTGATCATTAACACCTGAAAATAGGACTATTTCCAATTAAAAAAAAAAAAAATGAAGCAGAGAAAGTCTTAGAAGAACAGTGATGGAACAGTAGTAAGCACTCATCTATGTGAGAGATTCAAGTCAATCAAAGCTAGGTAAAAGTTTGATTTTTTTGCTTGGTGTCTGAATAGCAACCTGATATATTGTTAGCAATGCAACTGAAGCCGAAAATACTATTCAGATATACAATTACCAGATAAAGAAATTTCATTCAGACAGATAATACTCATGCACTGGGTGATTCTTCTGGGCTTCAACGCTATTATCTTTCATTTCCCCTCCAGACTACTTCCCCTCCCTGTAGCCCCTGTACAGCTTTCATTACACAGCCTGCAGCTGGCATTGCCAAAGCCAAGATGTGAATACAAAGAGAATTTCCTAATGAGAGCTAATGCAAGCTCTGATACAGGAGAGACATACTGTCCTCCTTGTGACCTTTTGGCTTCTGCAGCCTGAAAAGGAAAAGTCACACAGTGACTGTCCTCAGACTAAACCAGCAAAGATACTTTTGACAGTCCAATCAATTGCCAGCTCTCATTTCAAAACCTGAATTTCATGAAAGACGGATTCAGTTTTTATGAGAGATGTCACTCTATTGAAACTGCATTTATTTTTGGAGACGCCATAAACTGGCTGAGCGAAATCTTAACTGCATTAACTTTTTAAGATACTTCCGAACAACTATATTTCATGGAATAGCTACAAAACCCAGACTTGGTGCTTATATATCATCTCCTGAAAAGAAATCCATTCTGACATGTTTTATTGAACATAACCCAATAATAAACCCAGACTCTCTAGACCGTACCCTGGATACATGGCTGTATCTGTGCAGGATTCCTACTGCACTATGAGATTAGGATGACAGATTCAATTGCCTAAATTATGTGGTGGAGATTAAGGGACTGCTGGTTTTATTTTTCATAAAACTACTAAATTTTTAGCCTGCTCTTTCCAGCAAGCGTCACAAAAGATATTCTACACTGCCGCTAGCTAAAAGGAAGCTGCTGTTGTATAAACCAGTTCATGGTTTAAGCAGTTTAAACATAGCATCCCAGTCTCCAGAGTACGGAAATTCATTATCATACCCACAGATTATGTGGCAGCAGCAGCCTTGAGAAGTGTTCTTCAGTGACCCTTATTTATTCTAAGCCTAGGGAGCTTCTCAGGTATCATCCAGTGGAGCAAAAAAAAATATCTCTCAACGTCAATCATTCTTGGCCCATGTGCACTTTCTCACTCATGCATCTTAACTCTAAAGTGATCAGTCTTTTCCCTCTGGAGCCAGACTGAATGATATAGCAGCTTTCTCAGTTGTGATATTAACATTTCAAGTCAAGCCTCAATCCATTTCTCCATCTGAGAGACAAGATATGAGACCTTAGGCCTGTAAGCACTCCAGGGAAGTTTATTTTGATTTTCAAAATCTCTAGTGTTTTAGAGATTGGAAGTCTTTTAGTAACCAAGATGCCTCAAGTTAAAATTCCTCCCCAAGAACACAGAAATATGTTGTTAAGATTTCTAATCAATGCTTCTGTTGTGGTTTTGGCAGGATGCTGAAGCCCTAATATCTTCTGGAAGCACCCTAGCAAGCATGCAAGCACATTCAGATGACATGCAGTATCATAATAAACCTGACCAACAAAAAAATCCACTTTGTTCACATCAGTTAAGGCTGCCTGCGTACTCAGCTGCTCACACAGCAAAGCACATTCCTCAATAGACCTACTAGACTACATGTTGACTGGCCATGCTTCAAGCCAAAGGTCAGTTTTAGATGCAGAGCCGTAAGTCCTGGTAACCCTTCTAGCTTACAGCAGCAGCTGCAGGTAAGATGTTGCTCACTTGAGCCGGTCAGAGTTTTACCACAGAACAAATCACAACCAAAACAGACAATTTCTAGACCGCTATCTTTCCATGGGTCATTCAACTCTATTTTTTGGCATGGTGGTTTTAAAGATATTTCACTTCTATTATTTCAAGATTAAATTTTCATCTTGAATGTTACCCAGAGACCAGCATGTTCTAGAAAGAGATATACTATCTTGACACTGCTTCAATCTTCTCATGATATGGAATGAAACTGAAAGATGCCTTCTATTTCAAGTACAGATACAAACTTTTGTTTGTTCTGCTTTCACTCTAGCTTTTCAGAATCCTTAGTAATGAAGGAGATATGCAGCTATCCAGAAGAATAATCAAATTAGCTGTGTAGTGTCTAGAAAGTTGAAGTAGTTATGAAAAGTTAAAGATGATTAGATATGTAAAAAACAAAAGGTAAGAACCCTTGGCATTTGTTTTGTTTCCCTTAGAAAAGAGAAAGGATGACATTTAGTTTCTCTTCACTTTCTTGTCTACAAATTACACTTTTGACTTTCCAAATTTTCAAAAGGCAACAAGCAAAGCTGTAAAACTAAAACTCTGAAAATAAAACACTCCACTTACAATTCTGGGAAAAAAAAAAAAAAAAAAAAACCTTTTTGTAGTGTTAGGTTAAAAAAAATGTTTTTCTTGTTAAAAAATGTTTTTTGTTGTTAAAAATGTTTTTAAATCATGTGAAAGAGACAACTCAACTATTTGACAGAGCAGTATGGCTCATTAGCTGTTTAGCTGTAGTTCTTTATATTGTTCTTTGGACCAGAAAAACAACTTGGCCATACTCAGGCCAAGATAACTTTAGAAGTGGGGAAAAAAAGATAAAGTAGTCGTTACCACTGGACTGGCTGAGACAGTGCAGTGCTATAAGTAAGCTGGAAGAGTAACTGCATAATAAACTCATCCTGCAAAATTCTAGTACTGAAATTCAAATTACAATAAGTAATCTTATCATTACAATGCTTGGAAACAACAGCAATTAAATATTCTTTTACAATCATAGTTTGTCAGTATAGGAAATTAAGTCCCTGGTCAGAAATCTAATTTGCACTATCAAAGAAAGTTATTGAAGGAACTAATGGATACAAGAAAATAAAACATTATTTAACATAGTTCATAGTCTCGCAATGCCATTCCACCTGAATTTATTTTAGAAGAGTACAGTGATCTAGCTAGGTCTTACTTGTATTATTTGATTTCTACTCACCTGTTCAAAACATGCATGTAGCTCCCTACACCCAACAAATGCTTGCCTTTTGTTCCAGCAACAACAAAACTGCCTTCACCATAGTGTTCTAAATGCCAGTTTGACTTGGAAACCAGATCACAATCATCAGTTCTGTCCTCTTCCTCTCTGTCTCTGCAAACACCGTAAAGACCTACAGCTGAGCACACACTCTGTCTGTAGCTTCACTACAGCCTCTTTTGGCTAAGCTCAGAAATAGATTTCTGTACTTCATTTTAAACTATTTCAACCGTACCCCTAGCTCAGGGTCTACAGGCAGATGCTTGAGCCAGGCTATCAGCTGAGAAAGGAGGGGGTTGGTGGAAGACATGAGCTCTGCTCCCCAGGAGCCCAGACCAGGGAGCAGACCCTCAGCAGAGCTCTATCCAGAGGGGTTTTATGGAGTCCCATCAGGACTACATTTTGACATATTGAAGGAAAATTTCCTCAATATGTTTTGTATAGGGTAGGAGACCTCTTAAAGAGGGGAAAGGTAAGATCAAACAGCTCTTGTTTCTGTAGCGCTCCTGCTGGCACCTTGAAGTCTGGATAAACATCCCATTACACACTGGAGAACTATACGTTAAGTAAAAATAAAGTGATACAGCACTGGCAGGGAACAGCTTTACCCAAGTTTAAACTCTGTCTGACACCAAACTTAAAACATATTAGACAGATTCTGGCTTCATTGTAGTCAGTGGAAAAACTCCCGTGAATGTGAAAAGGGACAGGATTAATTTAATGTTATTCACTCCAATAGTTGAGGCAAATAGAAACTGTTGTATACAACAAAGGGATAAGTTCTACATTATTCTGTAAAACACAGCCATAACCATAGATGCTGAATAAATAATAACTAGCTTCAAATATAATCCATACTCTTATTTATTTATATCTTAATGAAAAATTCTCTTTTTGAGCTGAAATGTTCCACACTTACTCTCAGCTGTAAGGTGATTTTTTCTGGAATTCTTTGACACATAGATATCAAAGCACTGTGAATAATAGAAACAGACAGACAAAGAGAGATTAGTCTTTAAAATACAAGTGTACGAGGATATTTTTATGAGTGAAGTGAATCTGCTTATAACATATAAAGGAACTGAAAGATAGCATTGACTAATGCCTTATTGCCCAGATCCCTAAGCTATTGTATCTTATCCTGAGATTAGCCCAAAGTAAACAGATACACACTTTGAAAATATAATTTTTTTCCTCGACATAAGCAATCCTTGAAGAATGTATTTAACCATAAAAATGTAGGCTAAAAATTATTAAAAAAAAAAAAAACAAAAAAAAAAAAAAAAAAAAAAAGATAAAGCAGGGAAAGAGATGGACCCTAAATGACATATTTGTAACTGCCGTGCCCAGGCACTGCCTGCAAAAAAGTCAGGATTTGTCAAAAGGGCTAGTCTCCCCTTGACATCTCCAGCCTATCCCAAATTGCAACAAACAACCAGCATATTTCCATCCTACCTACCAAAACATCTTGAAGACATTAGATCTAGGGACATAGCTTCTCTGGACCAGGCAGCGTAGAAACAATTAATAACCACTGGCTTCTGTGCTAGGACTGCCACCCTGACCACTGGCAGCACTGCACTTGCCACAGGGCCACTAGATCATCCAGATCTCCAACAATGGGAGGAAGCAGGACAGCAGGGGGTCATTCAGGCCAACATCACCCAGTGCTAGGGATGTCCTACACACCCAACCCAGTCCACCACATCCCCACCCCATCAGTGGGGCGCCTGCTGCATTGTGGCCATCTGCTGCCATCTCCGAAGTCCCTTTTCCATCTCTTCCCTGCACTAAGCACCAGGTGGCACTTGCTTACATGAATACTTCATTGCCTGGCCACCAGGAAAGTCAGTTACATAGCTTTTATTAATCAGGGCCTAAGGACCAGAAGGAGACACCATCCTAGGCACAACCCACACTATGGTAGTTAAGGAATTATTGTGTAGACCTGGTTTGATAGCATCATTAAAACAGTCTACTTTATTTCTTAAAAGACCTTACAATGGTCCCTTCTCCCCCTTCTTTCACTTTGAAAGCAAGTATAGAATCATCTCAATTTCCCTATTATGCTCTCGGTGAGCCCAGCAAGGTGTACCTGAAAAGTTTCACAATACCACCCATGACTCAGTGTTCGGAAACAAGGAGAGTTCTTTTATAATTGGGGTGTGGTGCATGTATTTCTTTGTCAGCTTTTTGGACTGCACCACCATCTGTGCAAGAAAGAGAAGCCAGAACCATATATAGTAGTCTCCATTCCCTTTCCAGAAAAGGCACCAAAGCTCTCCTATTCTAATCAAGACAAATCTTTCATACAATTATTAAAATACTCCTCCTGTTCAAGGAGAGAATGACAAAGGTTGAAACAATTAGCTGACAAAGGCAAACAGTACTAACTTCCATCCTCCCTCACTAACAGTAAACATCAAGTTTTTATGGGGAAAAGAAAGTGCATCAAAGCTGAAAGTCAAAAAACAAAGTAGACACTTAAATTAGAAATTATTTAAATTGAATTTTATATGAAGAATGCTCAGAGCTGGCCTGTTTAAGCCAAACCTCAACTTTTCTGCATGGCTGGAATCACATTAGCAGAGGAACGATAGCCTCATGTATTCACTAATCTATTACCATCAAGTTAGAATATTGCATTAGCATGCAAAAGGATGCAAGCCAGCACTACGGGGGAAACCAGTATTTCTGTAGTAAGCACTGCAGAATGGCAGTGCAGATTTGTATAAATAATGAGTCAAAAGGGGAAAAGTGAGCTTGCACTGTTCTGAGGCTTCTATGCCTTGATTATAATGTTAATATTACATTCATTTTAATGTTCTGAATAGCCTGTCAAAGGTCAATGTTTTACATTGTTGTAATAGGAGGGTCTTCCTCCCTCTCTCCCTTCCCACCCGCTGCCCCCAAACACACAAAAAAATAAATAACCACAAAAAAAAAAAAAAAAAAGCTAAAAGAATTAAAGCTGAGATGTCCTGAAATCTTTCATTGACAGACAACTGCCAACATTCAGATTAAATTTAAAGGGTTTACTGCAGCTCTCACTCTTAAGCTATATAATTTACAAAGCCCACTCAGAGTTGCTACAATCTAATTTGCAGTTCAGCAGTGATTATCATTTGATGACTGCACCTACCTGAAGTTTTTCTTTTGAAGATCAGAAAAAAAATTAAACTTTTGACACCAACAGATTTCCTCCAGGAAATGATTCAGAGACATTACCAGCAGGTAGTCTGGCATGCCACTTACAGCCTGATGCAAGCTTTGTTCCTAACTATTCACATCCTCTCTAGCAGAAATGAACCAAGTCATGACCCGCATTCCAGTCCCCAAAAATCCAGGAGAGTCTGGACTGTAAATTTCATTACTGTGGACTCAACTGATTTCCACTACTTCTTCCTGAAGAACTATTTTCTTCATTCTCAGAGGATATTAGCAGAGATACTGACTACTGCATCATATACGCTACTACTTATGCTCAGGTCTTACAGTCCCCTAGAGTAAGCTCATGTCTTCCAGAAACGTCCCTAGAAATTTTCATGTACTTCCTGGATTTTCTACCTATTGAGGTCAAAACTCCACTGATTTCAGCAGGAGATATAACTATATTTTTGTTAACAAAGGAGGGAAGACTAACAATTTGGTTAAAAAGAGGGTTCAAACTATGACATCTATCTGTAACGGAGGGAGTTGCTCAACAGAGAATCTTGCAATGCTGCCTGAAGCTAGTCAGACTGCAGTTTTACGTCTCCAACAAGGTTCCTGGTAGGCTGCACACTGTCCTAGTGTCCTGGTTTGAGGTAAATCAAACCAATTTTCTGTTTTATCAAAGAATGGTTAGAGTTGGAAGGGACCTTAAAGATCATCAAGTTCCAACCCCCCTGTCACGGGCAGGGACCCCTCCCACTAGACTGGGTTGCTCAAGGCCCCACCCAGCCTGACCTTATAATTTTACTTTTTTGACTGGCCTCTTCTAACTAAACTCTGAAATTAACAGAACATTGTTCAGGAAATTATTCACTCTCACAGCAATAAGACCTGATTGTGTGCAGAGAGGCCCTTGTTTATACTTACTGCTTTAACAACCAAGGTCAGGGTAATTTCATTATTTGCACCATTGAAGGGTCAGAAGTGGAAAAACGTAGAAGGATCACCCCTGTAGGGAGGAGTGGACAGGACAGGTGAACAAAAACTGACCAGCTGGAATATTCCATCCCATCCACATCATGCTCAGTACAAAAGCTGAGGGATCAAAGGGTCAATTCTCTTTCTTCAATGGCTGATGTCCAAGGAGGACCCTGCCTATTCTCCTACCTTTGACCCTGATCCAAGAATTCCTGACTCCAGATCTGGAATCCAGCTCCTGTTGATCACCGAGTCCAGTCTGGGACCTCTCCTGATGCCTGGCTTGGCAACATGAACATCATCCTGGGAGCTTGATACGGTTCTGTATATACTGCATACTTTTTTTTTCTTTTTTACATTTTCCTTTTATTATTTATTATTATTCATATTTGCATAAGTTTAGGGCTTTTTTCTAAATTCCTAGATCTCTTTAATCTCTTTCTGTCCTCTCTTTTTCTTAGAGGGGGGGAGGGAGGGGCCATCATCTGCCTTTCTGATTGGTCAAAACCACGACACCCAGGCTGGACCCTTGAAGTGCAGAAGGCAGTGGGACACATTGCTGGGCACCATTTCAGCCACATGTATTGTGCTGCTGAAAAGTGCAGGTTTAAGGCAACTGAAACTACTGATCATTTTAACACCAAATTTAGCAAATCATTTTGGCTGAAAATGTGTTTTGCATCTAAAACTTTTCATTTTTACATCATCCAAATGCTTAGAAATATTTCATTTCAATATGCACTGAAGTGTAAATACCTAAAAACATTTCTGAAAGAGTGCCCAAAGACAAAATTTGATCCAAAAAATATCTTCCCCCTTTGGCTTTTCATTTTCTTCAGCAAAAAGGTCAATTTTTTACTGGTCCACATGGGAATCTGAGGGAGAATTTGGAAAAATGAGAGAGGGGAGATAGCGACAAACTCTCCAGCCTTGAGGCATCCAGACTGCTGGTCCCATGTCATTGAAGGCAGCATGCAAAAGACTAAATGAAGAGCCAGCCAGTAGCACACTACCTCAAGCAAGAGAAACTGAAAAGTACACAGGTCCCAAGACACCAGACCCAAATAAACAGCCTGATGAGTGTTCAAGCAGAAAATTTGCTTCACTGTAAGGTTCCAGTAGCTTCATATCCTCTTGCTTCCAGGTTAAATCACTTCTACTTTCATACAAGTATCACAAAAGCAGAGATCCTCAACATGTTACTCAGTTAAAGACTCCGATACCCCTGAATATCAGACCTAACACACAACTGCCAGAGCTGCAAAAAACAGGTGGTTTTCTGTTCAAAAGCCACTTAAGCCAGCTGTCAGAAAGCAAGGTGTTGATACTTCAGAGTGGGGCATCCCACTCAAGGGGAACCTTAACAGATTTATGCAATAGCATTATTTAAAAATAATTTGAAAACACTTTCAAGTAACAGTTTGAGTGCTCAGAAAACAGACAAAAATTACTCAGTTCTCCCATACTTGAATGCATGAAAGGAGATTATATTTATTCTTAATTACAACAAGATACGTAAGGAAAAATCAGTATACTTATCTTCAGTGATCACTCTCTCCCTTCAATGTCCATTTCAGCTGAAAATCTCATCAGTTACAGTCATTCTTGCCTGAAGGGGAAACAGATACTAGCATAGCCAAAATCAGTGATTTTAATAAATCTAGATGTATTTGACTTCTCATGCAGATGTGCTTACACTGGAATAGGATAGTTCACAAAAGGCAATTTTCTAGTACTGCAATGCTGGAATAACTTGAAAACTTTCCCATTCAAACAGACAATCTCTGAGATTTTGTTCGGTAAGGAGACAATTTTATACTGCACATCACTATTTCAATGGGGGCGGAAAGGAAATGTAATAAAATAACATCAGACACTTTAGACCCCAGTTCTTCAACCCACTTCAATTTCTTCTCCCTTATGGTTTTTCAAGAACTACTGTAAATGGGTTATTTTCTGTTCTCTCTGCAACTTTGCAAAAGTTAAGTTTGAATTGCCAGTTCTATGTGGACACTGCTGGCTATTAAGATGTGCATACCCTACAGAGGTGTAATTAAGGAAGCATTAAGACGTTTTCACCAAAAGACAGTTCATTCCTTGCAGCTGCACTCTTATTTCAGCAGGTTAACTACTTGGCAGCCCTTGCATGTCCTAGAGTCAATCTCCTTCTAAAGGATGGAGGTGAGTGGGCAGGACTGGGCAGTTCATCTTCTCTCTCATTTATTACCACATCACTCAGCAGTGCTGCTGACCTTCCTCACCTTGGAAACAGGGACCACACATGGCTGGGGCCAGTGGGACAAGCCAGAAACAAATTCCCTTTGAAATGATTCACTTAATGAATGATAAAAACTATTAATGGCACAAGAATACACAAAAAGTCCAAGTATGTTAAAAGCAAGCTGTTGATTCATTTACTCCACTGTTTGCTGCCTCCCTTCCCACTATAGTCATTAACATTACCAGTAACTGTGTAGCCAGCCATAGTCATGCATAGTTACAAACAAAATTATTACACTTTGTCTTCAGTTTGAAACAGCAGTCACTTCAGAAGGGAGTGCTAGCTCACGAATGGAAAAATCTCAGTCCTGACATAAGGGCCATCGCAGCTTGAAACGTTTCTGCATGACAATCTGCAGCTTGCAACAGCAATGCAGGCATCACGTACCATGTCACATCATTTATACAACTCTGCCACTTTCCTGAAGCAACAACAGGGGGCTATTAGGAGGAGGCAACAATGAAGGACAGTTCTCCTTTAAAGGAATGGACCATAAAAAGCTCAAAGAGAAAAAAGGTAATTCTATGATTCTATGAAAAGCAACAGTAGCAGAAAACACTGTGACTCAGCCTCTCTGGAGATAGGAATCTGCAGGACACAACTGCAACCATTAAGAAAGCAATGATGTAATTAGTTTTGTCCACTGCAGAAGCTCCTAAGGGAACTTAAATCCCCTTGTATACCTGGAGGGAGATGGTTGTTCCCAGCACTGCTGCTGGCTATACCCACTGTTCATAGCTGACCACTGCTGAAACCCAAGGTGACATCCCAGTCAGCATTAATAAAACAATCATTCAGCACCAGCAGACTCATAAACTGAAGTGAAGGAGGCTGGACAATGTCAAGTCAGCTGTGAGAGACAGCAGTAACAACTCATCCCCAACACCATAATTCCCCAAGTCTTCTCATTTAGGTTTTGGGACGTGACACAAAAGAGCATTTGTTTCTCTGCTATGTTTCCTCCCATTTTCCCCACGCACCCAAACTCCTCCTCCTCCATTTTTTACCAGATAGCAATAATGGCAAACTACCCCTATGCACTTTGAGGGAAGCACAGACCCCCTTCCTGAAGTTGTCCACAGAGCCCAAGCCGTTTGCAGAACAATCTCTTGGAAATAGCTGCACAGCAGCTATGGGAGAGCATAAAAGATAATCAGATACAGGATGGAGCTCTATACACAATTTGGTGTTTAAAGTGCTTCTGCATTAAGAATCAGATAAATCCTGAGCAGGAGAATGAACTTCTCAAGCAAGTTTAAATGTGCTTAGAGCAGTGATTGATAGATATGAGTGACTGCTTCATACTCTAGGGTGACCCTGTTCACGGTCCCTCCTCTGACAACAATTCCAGAATAAATTGCCCTGACTGACAAAGACATAATAAAAAACATTATTCTGGAAACCCACTCACTTAAGCCCTACCTCCATGACTGTGCTCTAGTTAAATTATCAGGCAAGTGAGTCTAGTAGTGATTAATTTTGGCAACCTAATCATTTTTATTTTAGGGAAACAATGGTTGTGATGCATAATGATGAATCCATTTTGATTTTGAGATATCTATCATTTGAGAAATTACTTTCAAAAACATCTAAAAAATTAACCCATCCTACATTGTCATTCAATGACTCCTGAAATACTTTCAGGAATACATTTGGAATGAGTAGTGATTTTGTTAGGAGCAAACATCTGAGGATATCAAAGCAAGTAATGGCAGAAGGTGATTCTAAAACAAGAAATACCATTTCTGAAGTGACTTCATAGGATCCAGGTGTCAAATTCATTGTTGCTTAACATTTTTCTTGCCTATAGTTCAGCCAATTCTGAACCCAACATGCAAATACATATTCCAAAAAGTTTCATGCCCCAGACAAACCACAACAACTGTGTTAAAGTAAACTAAAAGGGCAGATAGAAAGGGAACAGATCATGAATCTGAAGTGTGAGCTGTTCTTTTCAATCAAGAACTGGTATCATGAGTCAAATTTGCTCCTTTCTGTTTCTGACCTTCACAAGAATGAAGGTATTGTAGTGGAACCTTGTTAGCAATCTGGCTGAGGCTTCAGAAAAATCAGAAGAGACAGCCTAGTATATTCTTATCTATGCTAGCTTCACAGAGTATCAAAATACTTAAAAACATAATTATATATTAAAAAACAAAAAAAAGAGAGAGAGAGAAACTTGATTTTTATCCTTCAAGAAAGCAGCTATGACCCAGTCAGTATTCAGTGAGGAAGCAGCTGTACTGAGCAAGGAGTCTATTTACATACTCACTGCTATTACCTTAATAGCACTATAAAGGAATGGGGCAATCCAAATTTAATATGTAGCAAGGATTGCTGTTAGCACAGCTAACTGAAATGCGATTACTCTTTGCTACTATTAGGGAAGAAAGCCAGAGAGAGAGGAAGAAGTACAGTGCTCCAAGTAACCAGGAGGGCACACAGGGCTGCGACTGCTCCTGCCTCACAGTACTTGTAATAATGCTTCTGTGACTTTCTCCGAAATCACTGCATCTGACTGCTATACAGGCTAGAAATATGCAACTGTGATTCAACACACCTGAAAAAAAAAAAAAATCATCAAGCAAGTTCACCAGCGTAAAATGTCTGTGAAAGGATTACACAAAAGATACACAGACAAACTGACAAAGCACAGTTTATTTCACTTATGAGCAAATGAAGTGATAAAGCAGAAATCACAGTATTTTCAGGTAAATTGAATACAAGACGCTAAGGCTTGAAATCTAGTTGGTGGAGGCTGCAGCATGAAAGAGCACAGCAGGAAATGCAGCTTCTAGCACAGGCAGAGGCAGTGCTTTTCAGAGCACAGAGCAGGAGGGTGAGCTCTTACAGTGAGCTGGCACTAAAAAAAGGGGCCTGGGAGAAAGGAAGGGCAGAAGCAGGCAAGGCCACCCCACACTGCTGCTCCACAAGAAGGTGGCATCTCTGATCGGCTCTTCTGCCCACTTAAGTCGCAGTGCTTAGCAGGTATCCTGATTTGAGGAAAGATGTCATGCCATCTGGCTACAGCATGCCAGCTTTTCAGGTCAGGTCTTGTGTAGGTATGAAAATAACTGCTAGACAGTAACATTTCTGACTATTTAAATGTATGTCTATTCAGATAATCAAATTACTACATCTCAGAGATAACATACAGCCTATTCTTATTCAGAACAATCCCTAGCCATATTGGTTATGCAGCCTCACCATCTCTGAACTGTACAAGAAACTGAGGGGGGCTGTGTTCTCTCCATAGTCTGGTACGCCAACAAGAAATCAGGAAGAGCATATTTTCTCATAGACCAGCATCCCCACATTACAATATTATGTTATAGCACAGCCTGAAACAGATTATTTCCCTTCGCGGAATTGAATTATCTCTAGATATCAGGCAGATATTATGAGTAAATATTTAGAAAGCTCTCAAGTCTTTTATCAAACCATCAGGGACTAGCCTTAGATAATGTAACAATCCATAGATAATGCAAAGCTAGTAATCATCTCCACCAGTTGCTACTTGTTTTCTTTACTTCAAAACCTTGCATACTGTCTACTCCAGTACCATGAAAACCTTAAATTAAGGTGTGCTAATAAGGAATAAGCTTCCCTGTATTTTCCTTAGATTGGTGTCCTAGAAGGGATCCCTGTTTGGGTGTAATCTTATGGTCCTGACTTCTGGCAAACATAACTCATTTAAGGCGCTGTGTTTTAATGCCTTGGAGAGCATCCACACCCAAGCTACCAGCTAACTAAATCACTTTCAACAAGAATCTGGTTAAATTGGCACATGTTCAGTACACAATGCAAATTGTATACATCCGTACACAAGGCCTGCTAGTTGTTGCCTTTATTATTTATTCCCCTCTTGAGCCCCTTCTTGCCCCTAGAAAAACACAGACTCTAAGGAGTGAATGTAACTTGGGGCAGAACCACTCTTGCTGGGTCTGATCCTGCGGTATGTTGAGCTGCTGCAGCTCTCACTGAAGCCACTCAAGGAAGAGAGACCCATCAGGGATCATTCTTGATACACGCTGCAAGTGGCAGAGCAGTGGGCAAGGTAGGATGCTGAGCTGGATACAGCAACAGACCCAGGCTGAGCTGGATACGCCTCTGAGGTACAGTTAACACTATGAGAAACAAGTTATTTCTATAATTCTCTTTTACATATGGATAAGTTGTTGCATTTGGGGCTTTCTCCTGGCTGCATTACAAATGCTAAATGGTGGATAATACAGATGATAAAAATCCAAGTAGACTACACACAGATTGTTTGTCAAATATCGCACCTCATGGACTGGCTGCATTAACACAGCAAGGAAGGAGAGGAGAGTGCTGGCGAGATATGCATAATGTATGCTGCCTACTCGATTCTGTAACAGCACTTAAACTATTTGTTTCCCCATTACCAATGGAAATAAGCAACAGAAAATTGTAGGCTTTAGTAAGTGTATATTTAGTTTCCCACAGAGGAATATTAAGTCATGAGTACAGTAAGACTATTAACTAGGCTTGCATTTTCTAGGTACTGTAACTTTAGGTATAAAAGGTTAACAGTTACTGGCAACACTACTGAATTACACCGACAAGTGAATAGTTCACAACTAGCCAGACATTTTACCACACTGCAGGCAGTTGGCATATATGAGGAGCAAGGAAAACAGAATTTAAGTACCTCCCTCGCTTCATTGGAAGACTATTGTAGCGAGACAGTAAGTAGCCTTATGGTGCTCCTTATTCTCTCTTTTTTCATCCTTGCAGCAAGTGTCCCTTCTTTATCCACAGGGAACAAGGCTAGCAACTGATGTAAACCAAACATTCCTCTGTAATGGGCCAGAAAACAAAAAAAAGCCAGTGTCAAATTTAGAAACACAAAATAAATACTCCTGAAAAAAACTGGCTCAGCCATCATGTACTGTGCATCCTTTGCATGAGATAGATGGTCAACTCAGGAGAGCCGAGCCAGAGAATTAAAGAGATTGTCACCTGTCAAATCCCTTCCACGTTTGCTGAGGTGGCAAGCGTATCAGCAAGGATTTCAGGAAGAAAACACACTTTCCTTGCCGTAACAAAAGAGAAGGGAAGCATTCATCCTACTATTTCACAGCTATTCCTTTACCACTGCCACCCTGCCACTTTTGCCCTTTGCATCCAACCCGATGGCTTGTCCCTCCCTTCCCAGCACCCACAGGGCAGGCAACATCTCGCAATGGGGATGAGGATGTGCCTCTATAGCCCTTTCCTCCACTCACCTCACAGAGCCTGTGCCAAGTATCCGAGGAAAGACTCCTCCGGGCAACTGTAGCATGAAGCCTGGACATAGAGCTGGAAACAGTGGGACCCCACCCCTTCAGCCAGTGACCTGAGGAGAATTCCCAAGCATTCACACAAGGAAGCTACCTCGGCAGCTGTCATTGCTAAGCAGGATGGAGGTGCACTCACTCAGGGTCTGCTGGCTGCTGCCAGCCCACAAGCACCCAAATCTTTTGAGGTTTGGGCTGCAAAGACATGGTGAGCTTCCCAGGGTTTTTAAGGCTTGCTAAAACAAACAGGATTTCCCATCGCTCACACATACAAGGGAATATGTCCTACACAAAGCTGGATCAGATCTGTTCTGAAGAGCTGGGGGGAAAGAAGAGAGGCCAGACCTCTATAGAGAGGTAGTCTCTAGGATTATTTCCTTAAGAGAAAACCTTTTCTCTGCTTCTCTTCCTAACCTCCCGCCCTAAAAATAATAATAAAAAAAAAAAAAAACAAAACAAAACACCCCCACAAAACATCACAACACTGAAAGTTCCTCTAAATAAATGAACAAGAGCTGGAGGCAATCACCCAGCATGGAAAATGAGCTCAAATCCTGGAAAATTATCAAACAGAACAGCAAATAGCCTTATAATGGGAAATGTCAGGCAACCCTAGTAAAAAGTGAAGGTTCCAGTCCCACCTGTAATCACCCACCACTGCACTCTTAATAGGATATCTACAATTATACACAGATGGTGAGAGATGGTGCAATCTTCTGCTGATGCTTGTGGTTATATATTTTGTTTAACAAAATGTTCAGGCAAATTAAGGGCACTCCTGGAGATTTCTCCTTTATCTCTTAAAGATTACCTCATACATCAGAGGGTGAGAATTAGCAGCCATAACAACCAGTCTACAGACAAACTCTCAAGACAGGTGATAATTTCTGCTTTGTGTTAGAATTTTATACTACCTATTGTTCTAGTGTATTCTGAAAGATGATTTTAACATTTATTTTGTGAAGTCTAATTCACATAATTCTTTTATTGCAAGTGACAAATAAATTGTCTGATAATTCTGTTTTGGACAAAACACTAAAGAAAAAACAAATCATCTTATGCACACGCAGGAAATGACAAGAGATCATTCTGAAATAAGTTTGGTATAAATAGAATTTTATTTTTGAAAAACAAAGACGGTTTAGAAAGACGTTTTAGAAAAACCTTTTTGTGTTAAGTTAAATTGCATTGTGCTCTGAATTTGTGCCTAGCAAATGTGACACCCATCCATAAGAAAGGTCAGAAGGATGATTCGGGGAACTACAGGCCTGTCAGTCTGACCACGGTGCTTGGGAAGGTCATGGAGCAGATCATCCTGAGTGCCATTATGCAATGCATGAAGAACGCCCAGGTGATCAAGCCCAGCCAACACGGGTTCACGAGGGGCAGGTCCTGCTTGACAAACCTGATCTCCTTCTATGACAAAGTGACTCGCTTGGTGGATGAAGGAAAGGCTGTGGATGTTATTTACCTAGACTTTGATACAGTGTCCCACAGTATCCTTCTGGAGAAACTGGCTGCCCATGGCTTAGATGGGAATAGTCTCCTCTGGGTTAAAAACTGGCTGGAGGGTCAGGCCCAGAGAGTGGTGGTGAATGGAGTGAAGTCCAGTTGGTGACCAGTCACGAGTGGTGTCCCACAGGGCTTGGTGCTGGGGCCAGTTCTCTTCAACATCTTTATTAATGATCTGGACGAGGGGATCAAATGCACCCTCAGCAAATTTGCAGA
>VZRU01012577.1:92582-111986 GCA_013398155.1 Pedionomus torquatus | reverse complement strand
AAAAAAAAAAAAAAAAAAAAAAAGCAAAGTTTTCCTACACTGAGCAAGCAAGTGGACTCTTTGCACATCCGTGACTTTATCACCACTTTTTCTGGTCTTTCTGCAAGCAAATCACTAATTACCACACTCAGAGAGAGAACAAAGAACCAAAAACCTGAGCCGAGAAGCAACTGCTTCTGAATTCAGCACTGTTCTTTCATCATTACCAGCAAAATGAAGTTAGCTTGTGCAGAGATGAATAATTATACTCATTATGAAAAAAAAAAAAAAGGTTACTTTTAGTCAGATATTAAAACATTACCCTTGCAGTTTAAGGCAATAACAGTTTCCCCTGTTAAACACAGTAACACTTAGACTACGTATTCCTGAAAACAAGAATAAACACAGATTATAAATAGACAATTTTAAAGAAAATTGAGGATGTTTAGTATTAGTTCACTTACTAGTCTTAAAGACGGTCTTAGAATGGCATAAATTCCATGAAGTAACCAGCTCATTTTGATTTGAGATAACTTGGATAAGATCAGTCCATTTTATCTGCTGGAGTTAGCACAACAGAATGCCTTTATTCTCAAAGTTAATTTGTCCATCTAGAAACAGTTTAGCTAAGCATGGTAAGAGAAAAAAGTTCACAATCAGTTGCAGGAATCTTTTGTCCCCCTTGGTTGCAAATTCATACTTAAAACCACAACCTTTGAAGTCCATTCACTAACCATTACTGGGTTTGGGTTTATGGTTTTTACTTAAATCATAATGCTTTATTTTTTTTCTCCTCAAGACCGAGCAAGATTCCCAGACAACTGGTATCTGGTCTCTCAGATATCACTGAAACAAGATTTGGCTGGTATTTTCTTGTGGCTTTACAGTTTATATTACTTTAGAAAAATATATAGCATTCAATAAATATTAAAGACCTCTTCACAGTCTTCATACCTCATGAACTAAACATTACTGCAATATTTACATCACCTAAAGGCCAGGAGAGTCAAGTTGGAGGAACAGTCACCAAGAGTAACCATGTACAGTGTACAGACATGCTAACAGAGTTAATACCGTGGCTTAGAACAGAATAGCCATAGGGCTACAACACCCTCAAAGATTATAAACCTCCACAAAAGAAAAGGGCTATCAGGCTCTTAATCAGACAGTATTTGCTCATCTAAAAGCCTCAGTTCCAGCATGATTGCAGTAACTCTGGAAAAAAGAATTAATAACATAAGCAGAAAAACAGATGCCTCCTCTCAGATCTTCAGCTGTATAGTCACATATTCTTATAGTAACATCTCAGATCTTTGTCTCATTTCCAATGATGGCTTATACCAATCCGTTTGTTGCAGACAAAAACCTCTTTCTGACAAAAACTTCCTTCTGTATCTAAAGGAAAAGAGTTTGCTTCACCTAGCTTGAAGTTTAATTATGTACCCTCTGGGGCTTTTTCTGATCTGAAATGCAATGCTTTCTAGACAACCCCAAGAGTGCATGTACTAAATAGCCCTGTCAGCTAGGAACAGCAGTCAGCCTAAGCTATATGGAAAAACATTGTGCAAAAATGTATGGGCTCAGATTGGAGGGCTGCAGCAGAGCCACGGAGAGTTTAAGTCCAAAAAGGTAAGGGGAATACTTGGGCTAATTGGTGAATGAGAGACTTGAGTTGACAAAAAGAAACAAAGGAACCCATTCTCTGCTCTCCTGGGACACACACATACTCACGATTATCATCACACGAGCAATCTTCGTACTAAAGCTCTTCAGATTACTATGCAGAATGAAGGAGACAAAGGATTCAACCCCAAGTTTCAAAAAACATTTTCTGCAAAGATTGCATCTGTAATGCTATTTTAAGAGTGGTTAACCGGGACCATGCACTCACTACAGGTGAGTATTTTACAGTTTGCCTGCTTAGACATTGCTAATTACACTTTCTATAGAGGACTGCAAAGAAAAGTTGAATCCCTTCCACGGAGTATTAATCCACCAGTGCACTACTGCTTGGAGACCCAATCCCTGCACTTTTTGTGAGCAACAGTTCAGGTCCCCAGTGTCAGAAAGGTTTTTAATTCATTAGTTACCTTTATTATGAAAACAAAGGTCTTTGGGGAACTGATAGCATGGCCATGTGCAAGACTTTCTCTTTGCTATTATAAAAATGGTATTTCTGGATAACTAAACATGTAGAAAAACAGGACAAAGCAGAAAGCTAAAGAATTAAAAATAGAGGATATCAGCACCATTCAACCACCCATGGGTCAATTTTCTTTGCTTAGTTTGTGATAAAACAAGCCTCATCCTCCTTGTGTTTTCACTTTGGGATTCTTCACACACAGTAAATATTACAAGTCAAACAACCCAATTATTTCTTTAGCAGTGAAGACAAGGCTCTTCATGGCTACTTTACAGGGATTTAAACAGGACAGCATGAGGTGGAGAAAAGAGTTGTGCAAAATTTGCTGACTACATTTGAACCTAATTCTCTGAATTCCTGAATTTGAATGGACTGTATCACTGTTTAAAATCCCAGAGGCACAGATATCAAACTTCAGAAAACAAACCTCATCAAACATTGAGCGCTTCAGACTGCACAAGATTAAGAAGTGGGATTTTGCTATAAATCCTTCTTATGTTCAGGATCACTAATGCCAGCAGAGGTTTGCTCTTAGAATTAAGAAAAGGGAAATTACTAGGCAAATACTATGTATCAAAATCATTTTTAATTATTACTTAGGAAGAGGAAGCTTCTGAAGAACAGTCTTCCTTCTTGCCTGCCAGCTGAAAGGAACAGATCAGTTCAAGTAAAAAAGAAAGGTGACGCATTTCTCACACACCTCTTCAATACCAAGACTTTTCATACCTACACAATTTTATTATTTTTTTTAATCCAAAGTGCAACTAACCAGTTGTGAAGCTCAAAGCATAAGAAAGAAAGGACAAAGTTTGCATAAGAAGAAACACAGCATGGCCCCTCTCCCTGGACACCTGGTGAACTGAAAAACCTGTCCTATCAGAGACCCTGGGCACTAGGATGACTTGAAAATGGGACGTGGCAAAGCTATACATAGAAAAAAATATATATATTTTTTAAATGGAGATTCCACCCATACATCTCCAGGAATCTCTTCTCTGATAAAGATCTGATTGCTAATCCGGGTTTCAAACCAAGGGGTTGAGCCCACATCCCATTTATGCTTGATTTATGCCCCTTTCCCATAGTCTATTCTTCAGCTCCTTATTGTTGACTTCACAGAAGAAACCTCCTTGAACTTCATTTCTTTCTCAGAAGTTACACTGAATGTAAGCAGAGCAATGTTTACTCTAGCATCAAGTGAGAAGACTCCTCTCTATAAACAAACAGGTTCCCCCTCATTTACTACACTTCCATATCACATACAACAGTAGCAAATCATCACATTCAGTTCAGTATTGGCCAACCTTGACAGTGATGTCACAGAAAGACAAAGGGTATTTAGACTACATTCAGCTAGTTTAAAGATATTCATCCAAATAGAGAGAAGTGGACCTACATGGGTGAGGGTTTCATGCAAAACCCACTGAAGTCAGAGAGCACCACACATACCTCATCTCTAAATGACTGCATGGGAAAAATTGGCATTTTCATAATTATTTGAAATTACATTACAATCAGAAGATACCTCAGTAAGCACTCCCAAGGCAAGCCTCTTATCACCCGCTTATCCCATTGTGCCTGCTGGGAGACCAGCTCAGGGTAAGCAGTGGAAGGAGAGACCCAAAGGGTTTCAAGAGCTCAGACGTCTTTCACAATTGAGAAATAAAATTGAACTAATGCTTTTCTGAAGCTTCTTCTCTCCTTTTAGCTCTGCCAACTTCAACTGTCACGTAAGATTTCAAATGACACTGCTCATGCTATGTGATGTAGAGATGCAAGTGAGACCTTGAGCATGCAATATTTCTTTCACACACTGTTGATTGAATCAAATAAACCAACCAGCGCTCCTCCTCCCCCCAGCGCAGCCACTCTGCCAGTGCATTCAGACCTGTTCAGGATGCTAACAAATAGCTCACTGCAAAGGAAGGTTCATCCTATTTGTGGTCATGACAGAAAAACAGTTATAAAGTAATTGCTGAACTTTATCTTTAAACTCAAAGTGTAGTGTGGAGAAATAAAACCAATAAATCTTAAAAAGACCATCTTCTTACAAAACACAAATGACTATTTCAGGTGATTATAAATATAATCAGTGAATTGTGAAGACCATAAATATTTCCCAGGGTTCTGGGACTATAATAATAAACCACAAGATCAAAATTCACATGGGATATGATGTCACTGTTGCTATGAAATGTATTGATAGTCCACTTCACTGTGTTTCTGTATTTATGTTTCTATAATACATGGTTGCAACCACAAATTTTAATGGAAAAACAGTTTTATTTAGCAGAGAAGTATAACTTGGAAATTGAGGTCTCTCTCCTGGCACTTATAAATTGTGTACCTCAATTCCCATGTTATCTGAAAAGGACTGGCAATACTCCAACACAAGGTGTATTGATACAAGGTCTTACTGACAGCATAAAAAGCCCTTGATAGTTAGCCCTGGAGTACTCAAGCAACAAGATGCCTAGACCAATATGGCTAAGGCTGGCCTTATTCTTCTTTTTTTGTCCTAAATCTCCCACTGAACCTTGCAAAGGGCCTATCTGTGGACCTCAGTCAATGACTTTACAGTTTGCTGCAACAGAAAAGCACCTCCTTAACCTGTTCTGCCTCTTTTCAATTGTCCATAGTTCCCCAGACATTTTGTTTTGCCCATTTGCCTCTTTCTTGGTTGTTGTTAGAGTAGCTGATGTTCTGAATCATTGTGTCCAGCTTTATTTCCATCATGTTTCAGCATCCCACATCACTACCTATGGGCACTTTAAAACACAATCAGGAAAGAGAACTGCACTGACTTTAGGCAGTAGTTTAGGGGGAGTCCCTCTTTATAATGCAATAACCAACTTTGGGGACAAAATCTCAGAGGCATGCTGCTTAATAGTGAAGGATATAGCTGTCATCTTGTACATATGGAGCAAATGGTCATTGCACTGAAATATGCTTTGTTTCAGCCTTTTCCCATCTCTCCTACTGAATGTGCTCCCACCACCACCACAAGGACAATATTTTTTTTAAATAATAATCAATATGTTTGTAACTCCATCTTCACTTCCTTCTCCATTCTCTCCAAAAGCAATACTCTGCTGTTGAAAAAAACCTAAACCAGGACAACCAGAGATAACACTCCAAATAGCTGCAGGGGTATAACACTCCAAATTCTGAGGGTCCAAAAGTCCCGGCTTGCAGCAAAGTAGATAGCTAGTACAAATCCTGCTGCTGACTTGCATATTGGTTTTGTGTTTAGGTCTCAGTCACACATACTCAAGCTACCACCTTTCATTATTAAGCTGCCACTGGCATATTCAAGAGTCCAGTCTGTTCCCTCCACTGGACCATCACAAAAACACAGATTAAATTAGTCACCTTCTGTGCCTCTGGTGAAAGTCAATGTGAGGAAGGAGGATCAATGTATACTGTAGCATTAAAAAGTAAGACGACAAAAGCAATAAGGAAAAGGTTTGACACAGGGGCATGGCTACTCTATACCAATAAGGTTTTTCCACCACACATGCAATGACAAAAGCGTGCAAGTGGGCACAGAGCTTGTACAAACAAGGGGGTTTGTTGACAGTGGAGCTTTACCATGCCCTAAAGATCAAAGGCTGTAATAGGGCACACTTTTATCCACCTGAAAGCCTTTGCACACTGGTGTAGCATCTGGTTACAGGAATCAAAAGCCCTGTTTTGCAGATCCCTTCTCAGCACTCCTAGCAACATTTTGTCATGGAACCCAATTCTCCCCTGACATAGCACCAAGGCACCACTAACAATGAGAGCAGCAGGGGTTTCACATCACTCTGACCCTTTTCTCAGCTGGTTTTAAAGCTACAATAGTCAAAATCAGTGTTCTCTTGCTGCACAACAGCACCTATGGGAAACACAAAACCACCAGGGTAAGAGAAGGGAGATTTCTTACAAAGACCACGAAGATGGTCACCACCTACAAGAGCTGCTTCCTTCAGCTAAGCCTGTTTTCATCAGACATACTTCTGAGGAGTGGTGCGTTTCAGCCACATAATCAGAAAAATGAATTATAGCAGAAATACCATCTTTGCAGCTATCCTTTATGATGTACAACTGTTTCTTCACCCTCAGACAGAAATTACAGATCCCAGGAAACATAACAAATCTATTACCCCTCTGATGACATGTATTTCAGCTGGCACCATTTATTCCTATTTTCTAGATCTCGAGTATACTGTTTATCAAAAAGATTTAGTTCTAGTTACTTATGTTTTAAGGGCTGCTCTCAATTATTTTTTCATAGTTGAACCCTAGTAAACTTTTATGCAGACTTCTTGCTTCCCTTTCAATGCCACAGCCAATCCTACATACTAATTAAAAACAGACTGTGCCAATTAAATTGCACTTTGTTTTCTTAATGAGATAGTCTCTTTTTTTTTTTCCTTGCTTGCTTATTACTTTACTGTATAAAGAAGCTATAAAGTTACATGACCATCAACACCATTCCCCTTCCAATCCACACACCATAAACATCAAATCCAGATCAGTACTAAGTTAGTGGCAACTGACAGCTTGCTAGTTCTATTTTGTGCCTCTATTTCTAGCTCTAGGCTCTACTGTAACAAAGAGGAGTAAAGATTCTGGTTTCCTGCATCTTCTCTGTAACTTCATGGCAGTTCATGCCTATTCAAAATTCCTTTATCCTCACCTTTCCCTTGGTTTAAACTCTACCTAAGCATAGCTTATCTCAACATTAGAGAACGTGTTTGAGGAAAGAAGGATTCTAAAATGGAGTACAGGCTCTTTATAGAGTGAAACTGCCAATTGCTGGGGAAGCAACAGACATTTTTTAATTCTCAGGTACCTAACTTAAGGACAGCTGCTAGCTGACCCATAACATCATATTGATTTTGAACTCTGTAAGGCTATGGCACTTATTAGCTGTCAGGCTCCCATGCCCTTCAAAGATTACCTCTTACTATATACAGAAGATGTTGCTTCTGTGTCCTCCATGGGCTACCTGTTTTCCACAAAGCACTCTCAATTCTGGACCTTGCTCCCAGGCAATGGGATACAGCCAGAGCCAGACCCATCTTCAAGCTAGAAGACGAGGCCCACACACACACATCCAGATCTCCGTGAGAATTTTCTTTTTTTAAAACAAATTATGACATCTGATTCTACTATATTCATTTTGACTTGGTTTGCATGTCTTGACACATTCTATGAACACCTCCAGGACCAAACATGTTGAATGAAATGAAATGTACTCATATTTCTTAGTAGTTCACTAGCAATTAATCCAATTATTCACATCAAAAGAGACATGCTCATGTGGCAAATGGAACTGAGTCTACCTATTGCAATTAGTGTTGCATCCACAAATTACAAAATTTTTTTATAACATTGTAACTGCAAATTAGTGGTTTTCCCTCTGCTTCTGAGCAGTTAATTGAATGGGATATCTGTCTGTTATAGCAGTCTATTACAACCATATAATTTGTCTTAACAGCTTCAGTGGCGTTGTCTGAAGCTCCATCACTGTATAGCAGCTGGTCCAGACAGAACTGTTCATTTAACAAAGTGACTGCAGAAGCTACTAACTAGGAATCCAAGTTCTTCACTGTGAGACCCAATATTGCTCTCCAACATTCCTTCTCAATCTACTCAGAATTTTTTTCCTCTCTCAAACCGATGTTTATCCCCAAATTTCTGGCATTCATTTTTCCAAATTAACTCATTACTTTCATGCAATGATTCTCATTGACATTCCACTGTGCCATAGAAAATTCCTGAAGAAGTTATCATGCCAGTAATAAACACATTTGTAAACAAAAGACAGTGCTAAATTATAATATTTGGTCTGCATACTCTCTACTTTTAGAGCAAAGCCTAAACGTTCCTGAATTTTGCATGTGGTTCTTCAGTTGATCAAAGTTCCCATCCTAGATATTTTTAAATCTTCTTACATTCTCTTCAGCTGACTACTGAAGTTTATGTAGAGATATATAAATTAAACTACTGAATGATTTTACCTCTAGGAAACAGGTCAGGCTCTGAAGGAAGTCTGGCCAGCAGCATGCCCTTCTCTGCACCAAAGCACCCTTTCATCATTCAGGAATTAGTGATGACTTGTCCCTAGAGGTGCCACTCCTAAGAGAGACATGAAGTCAGAGGTAGCTATAACAGGTATAACCTCAGAACACTTTTCACATGAATTTTGCCAGCTCCAACTCCATGGTTGCAATGGCCTGTGCCCCTTTACTGGGCTCAGATCATTGTTAACCCTTTAGCCTGTGAACTTGTGTCAATGCTTGTCAGGTAGTTTCCTAGCCTGAAAGGTGGAACTGTATGCACTCAAGTACTCTTTGCTGCAATCTTGTTTGTCTAAAAAGAATGTTAACACAATTCTGCACAGCAGATGTCAATGACAAAGCTCTGAGGTAAATGAGACCAGGGTGTGCAGACACAGCGAAAAAAAATCAGTTCCTTCTCCCCACCCCCTCTGCTCTCAGTTTACAACAACTCCTGGAGAAATCCCTAATCTATCATATATTAGGGTGAGATTTTATAACCCCCCTGCTGTTAGAAAGCACAATGTTAGCCCCCTGTTTTTTTGTACTGGCCCAACCAACTTCCCCTGGACTACAAGCTGTCAGCCCCATCAGCTCAGCCCTGGGTTCCACAGGCACACAGAAATGGAAGCCAGCAGGGGAGACGACTACACACTAGCTGACCCTTGCATCTATCTCTTTCTTTTTTCCCCCCTTTCTTTACCCTGGCCATCAATCTGAACCCTTCACATCTCAGGCACCCTTGATTCCTTCACATCTGAAGCACCTTTGTTCCCTGGCCTATTGCCAAGGGAAAGCTTGCTGCTCCCTCCAGTGCTCCCTCCAGTGCTCCCTGCACAAAGGTGTGTTGCATTGCTTCCTCCACTCTCCTGGAAACAAAGGGGTTCAGGACTCACTTTCAGAAAAAAATCTATGGCTGCCCGTTGACCAAAGACTCACTTGGTAGCAGCCATTAACTCCTCTCCAAACAGCTTTATTATTTTACACACACAGTAGTGCTGTTGTGGTTCACCCTGGAGGGGATTGTTTTCCAGTGGTGGTTTTTGTGGCATAGGGCTGTACAAATAAAGATCATTGTCACTTCAGGAAGCCCTTATGGGATAGCCTTTAAAAATTGTGTGGGCAGCCAACACTGGTTGTAACCCAGGCTACCAAAGTAGGGAAAGGCCTTGGATAACTTCTGTCTGTTTTATTCTGTCACCTAAAGCTGCATTTAATCAGTATTACTTCCAGGATTTGCTAAGCTTTTGCTGTCTCAAGAGAGCTTACGAATCAGAAGAAAACATTCCATGCATTATGTAAAGCTATTCTTAGCATACATGTAATTTTTAAGAAGTATAAAACACTTACTGTAACTTAAAGTATTTAAGAAAAATGATAATTCAATAGGAAGTTTCCACCCTACAAGTCCAAAGCAGGTAAATTCACATTAAACTGTGCTCTCAAACAGAATTTGATGTCCTGAGGGATCGAGGAAATAAAATAATAATAATTTTTTAAAAAATCACATAATGGGGATATTCTGGGATTGACATACCTAAATATGTTTGTTCTCCTGAACAACGTGGTTATTGCCACTGAGCCAGCAGCATGGTAGACTCATCTCCAGGACTCAGCCCATATGGGTAGAGTGGTAGGACAAGCAAATTAGAAGATGATGGTGCCCCTTCACAGGTTCAGCTGCCAGAGGATGGAGCATACCTCACTAGGCACCACATGCATGGCTTTAAGAACAAAACTGAAAAAAAATATCAAGAATTATCAATTATCAATAATTATCAAGGTAAATGTTACCTGAAAAGTTTAGTACAGACTGACGTTCTTTCATGAATGCTTTACATACATATAGCTAGATATCCTTCCTGTCACAAGACCCTGACAGCACCCATCTGAGCAGACTGCTCACCTATTCTTATTCTGAAACCCTAAAGCTCCTGGCATGATCTCATATACAAGGGCTATCAATACTAAATTCTCACTGCTGACAAATACCTTTTCCTTTGTTCCCTTGGTCCCATGTTAATGGGATATTTTTATCTTGAGGATAGACTCATTTACTATCATGAAGTCCACACAGCCTGTGGCAAATCACACCATGTGTCTAGACCACAAAAGGCAAGGCATCATACTTGCTGGGCCAATTACATGAGATGAATGGAGCTTGAATGCCGAGACCAGCACTGAAGATAGAGAGGGTGTCTGATTAAAGAAACCATTACAGATGAACCACATTTTAAAATGCCCCCCACACACACCTTTTTAACTTCCCGCTGCAATTGTAATTTTTTACTTGGAAGCTTGGAAAAGACCAGGTTGTGGCCCTTGGCTGCCACAGTAGATGTATATTATGGGGAGTATGCTTAGGGTGACAGTTATAAACACACTGTCTCCAGAAAAACACTTCATTTACAAAACAGATTTGACAGCTCGGTTTGTTTGCAATGCAGAGCACTCCTCCCAAACCCCCACATGGCCCTGTGAGCCTTGATTACTTCTTTGATGCCAGCTCTTACATAGAGACCTCTGAAATGGAAGTGATGAATGAGGTCCTGTCAGGCTCCATTCCCTGGGTGGCCTTGAATCCATCCAGTTATCTGTTACAGTGCCAGTCCTGACAGTGATGAACACAATGCAGGCAGCTGACAACACCCTCATTCATTACAAAAAGTTAAAAAAAAAAAAAAAGGATGGAAAGAGGTACGTTTGCCACCCTTCAATGCTTCACTCATCTACTCTACCTTCAGAGGTCCTGCCTGGGGAGGAGACGAAGTCTGTTTATACAATTATGTGGAGCAGGAGATCCAACATCCCTCAGCTCCATCCACCAAGGCTGAGCATCAGACTGCCCAGATGCTGACATTCCTTTTTCTTTAATTAAGTTGTCTACTGTTAACATTTATTGCAGACATGCATTCGGATGTGTCTGTCACAGGCACAAAGGCCACAGAGCAGCCTGATAATGCTTCTATTTTCGTGTGTCATGGACATAGCTCTCTGCTAACCAAAGAAGTATCTCACAAAAGGATGTAAACTGTGAAGAACTGCTAGCCTAGTTTGCTGCAGTTGTGGCAGATTACAGAGTTTCTCCATAATCCTGACATGGAAGTTACTTTACAGTTTTCTCCATAATCCTAACATCGAAGCAAAGGTTCCTGCATGTGAATTCCATCTCAGCATTCTCTCTCATTTAGCCTCTAGCAGGTTGTCTGAACCATTGAGTTCCCTGCATCATTGAGTTCCCTGCTTGTTGGCTTTTGTCATTAGGACTGATCTACACGAGCTCACAGACAAGTTTCTTCGTTAACAAAGGCTGACAAGGTGATGTACATCACCTTCTAGAGCCATCACACTTCTGAAGCTACAGATCAAGCAAGAGACAAACATTCAGACCTGAAACAGACAGAGGTTCTCATCTTCCACCTAGATGGATGCTCTCTCACCTCACTCCTTCATTGTGTACTCCTCAAATTAAAAGTTAGTCACACATGCTTTTTTTTCCTCATACCTTGAAACAAAACACATACACAAAACATTGACACTCGTATTCCAGAGATGCAAGAGTCTCGCCCATAAGGCAGGCTGAAATATTTATGTCTACACCACTATGAAATAAAACTAGGGCTGGTTTTTTGCTTTGCAATCAGAAGTCTTTTTCCATGGCATCTTTTAATTTTCCACTACTAACACATATAAAACCCAAAACACAGAGTTGTGTGTACCCATATGCCTCTTCAATGTTTTATTTAAAAAAGACCAACCTGGTTATTTCCTGTCCTCATTATGACTCAGATTTCCCAAGCTGTCTTTCACATACTGTACCGCAGAAAGCTTATATTAAGCTCGAAAAGGAGTCATTGCAAAGTAATTCCAGAACAAAGATCATTTCCAACAAATGCTTATGCTTTGATTTTGCTCAGAGCTTACAATTCTCATAGGAAGTTTAAATGAAATGGTTTTGTTTATTTTCATTTTCCCAGAAGGCAGAAGTTTCATAATGTTGGGTTTATCCAACTGCTACTAACCATTTAAATGTAGGCATTTACTTATAATCAGGTACCTGAGCTCTGTCTACAGTCACTGGAAAGAAACATTTCCAAAAGCAAACTGCATCTTAGAAACCATTTAATCTTAGAAACCTGTCTTTACATGCACCAATCTCTTCACATACTTCTCTGTTGTCATTTACTATTGAGGGAGTGACAATATCTATTGTAGACTAGACACCTAAGTTTGGTTAATATTACTTTGACGCCTTGCTTACTAAGTAACATACTGCATACCTCCCTTTAATTCAGGAAGTAACTATTCCTTCACTTACAAAAGACATTACAGCTCTTGAAAATTCTATTTTAAAAAAGAATGTTTCTTGCATAGAAAGCAACCACTCTACTTCTCCTGTTGTTGTAGGGCAGTCCTTCAGGCAAATGTAGTGGAAGAAATACAAATACTTTCTGTACTGCATTCGGCAAGGGAATTTTTGCAGAGGCAATGCAAAAGACCCAGTGCCAAGATAATGTGCACAGTGGTCGTTTGAATTTAATTTCTTATAATTATTTTGGCTGTTTAATTCACCAACATACACTTTGGCTCTAACTATCTCACAAATAGAAAGTTAACCTATAGAAAGCTGAGCCTATAATTTAGTGGTTACTCAGGTATATCTGAATACGTCCCTCACCCAAGCTTCTACAAAACTACATGGTAAAACCTAATAATGTTGATACAACCTAATCTAATACAAGACTCGAATTCTATTTGAATAGATTAGTACTTAAATATTTATGAAAAAACAAGCTCTCATAAATCCTGTGCACTTTCTGGTTCAGCCCTCCAGACTGACACAACCATCACAACACCCCATAAGAAAGGGCTGTCTTTACATTAGGCAGCCCTCAAGCTGTACAAGCCCAGGACAGATTTGACCTACAAATTGCATGATCCACTCTCCTGTGCCCACAGCAAGGACTCCCTTTTTTGCACAGATTTAAAATCCTCTCTTATTTAAAACATAGGGCAAGGAAGAAGGAGGAAATCCACAGTATTTGTACTGCTAAGAACATAGTAGAGAGGATATTTGCCACTGGATTGACCTCTGATAGCCCTGGTAGACACTGCTCCACTGAGGACACCAAATAAGACCTGCTTATGGCAGTGGTAAATGTGGTGCTTGGACTATAAGTGAAAGGAGCATAAATAGTAGAAAGCCTGACTCTTATCTCAAGTTGGAAGACACAGAAAAAATGGTTTTGCCTGCTGACAAGATACTGTACAAGGCCCACAGTACAATTTAGAGAGCCAAATTAACTCAGCATAATTCAGTTCTCTCAGCCTTAAAAATGTAATCAATCAATTAATATTTGTATCTGTATTACCTGTGTGCACTACTGAAGAAAAAGAACAGAGTAAAGAAATTGTATTTAAAACAACTAAACCACTGAAGAAGCATGCTGCAAACAGTTACTGAACTTGCCTGGCCAGCAGTAAGCAAATAGCAGAAACACAGGGAAACAGGAGAAATAACTGACTAATACAGTTTTTTTTTTAAATGCCAGAACCATAAGTACACATTATGTGATAACAACCTCAAAAATCATATCCAGTCCAGACACTGAACATCCTGAAAATGAGTAATGATTCTTTGGAGGTCTCCCCATGGAGCCACATACATGCTCATCTCACAAACTCTTCTGCCCAAATCCTAAATAAAACCCTATAACTTAGCAGATGCTGTTGGATGTACATATAGGAAGAGAGCTGCAACTACATCAGGAACCACAAAATTGCACAACTTAAACACTGGTGGCACAGAAAAGCAGAGAAAGACATTAAAGTCCTTACCTTACCCATAATCCTGCCCAACTCCCCTCCATAAACTCATCTCCAAAGGATGGGTGTAGTAGTAAGCTTGAACATATGCCACAACCCAGTACCATCAGACAATCACACAAAACAGGATTGGAAAGGGCACCCAGTGCACTCCCTCCAGCCTCTTGACCCAGGGAGGGAGTTCTGCTGTACCCCACAATGTTCCTCAAACTTCTTTCTAGAGGTATGCAGAAAGGAAGAGTCCATAACACCTAAACAATATTTTCAAGCAGTTTACTACCATTGCATTCAGGAAAGCTTTCCTAGTACTTTAATCCAGATTTTCCCCATTGCAATTTAAGTCCATTTCTGTCCTATCCATGGTTTAGATAAGTAAAGAATGTTCTTCCTCACTGCCTATTTGGAAGACACTATGGTGCCATTACAAGGCATTACATGCCTTCAACCTTCCCTTCTCTAGGGCCAAACAAGCCCAGTCAGCCCAACTTCAGCCCTTCCTCCAGCACCATAGAGGGTCCAGGAACCCTTCTTGCTTTTCTTGGTTGCTCTCTATCTGAAGGCATAGCAATAATCTGAGTAACCATGATAGCATCAACCCAAGTTTCAGATTTGAACCAAAACCAGAAGTCAAAGCTACTTCTCTACTCATTTTGATGTCAGATCTGTTATAAGCTTAAGCTCTTTTCCATTGTAATACTGACAAAGTAAGCCTTTCTACCCACATATTTTTATATTGCCACAACAGAATCCATTCAGTCTGATGGACCACTCTGACAGGCAGAATGGAGGAAGCCAAATGAATAGTTTCCAATAAAAAGTGTGGTAATCTGAACTTTTTAAAAGAACTACAAAATCTGGAAACTTCTTCATAGATAAGTTATTTGGGGCTCTACAGGAAATTTTTGTGCAAAGCCAATCCACTGAGAACTCTCTCTCCTGAACCTGTGGCTAATTCAGTTCCTGGCATAACACCAGAGATTAATTTGACTCTAGAAGTTAAGGATAGATGGCTGGTTCCTTTCACATCCAAAGAAAATCAGATTTCTCACTTTACAGCTCAGATCTGGTTGTTGAACCTCCTGCCCTTGCTGAAAATAGCCACTGAAGTCTGACTAATCCAGACCCATTTCCATTGCCATTCTACCCACTAGTGACAAATAAACTTCTTCATTTGCAAGTTCTCAGTAAAGCACAGCTCTGATAGACAAGAATGAACTGTCAGTGTCACTACTAGTGCAAAAGAACCCATCAATCCTGCTATGAGTCTTTTATTCAAGTTAATCAAAAGCATAGTAACATCTTAACTCCAAGAGTCTGACTTGGAAGCTTCCAGAGATTCTAAAAAAAATTATTCTGATCAATGGACCAGATTAATCAAAGAACGGAGAAAGATTCACAGCTTGCCGCACAATTACAAGGGTGATTCACTTCTAAGGGTATAAGGCCTTAAAGTGGAAATAACCCAGGCAAAAGAAAGGAGCAAATCAAAGCTCTTGGAAGAGCCCTACCAGTGCAGAAGCAGGGTAAAGACAAGAGTTATTTTTACTCACTTCTAACTCCTACCCCATAAAAATTGAATGCAACTCGAACAGAGGGAGAAGTGTTTAAGTGAAGACCTAGGCTTGTAGCACCTCCTGACAGAAACAGAAGGTAACTCAAATTACTGCTGTGTCCTGCAGTACCAGTTATCCCACCACCCCTCAATGCCAAGGCAGACAATAACAGAGAGGCATCGGCACACTCTCACACCATGAGGCTGAGCCCCTAGAAAGCACAGCCTGGCTACGTGGAGCTCCTCACACTTCTTTGACTTTTTAAGATTGCACACAGTGTCTTGAGGGCCTGTTTCATCAGCCTGATGATTTGCATTTGTCACTGAGCTCACTAGGCTTTCAAAGCTGATCATTCTTTAAGAAACTTCTCAGAAAGATAAGATTTAGACGCTGAAAGGAAACTCTAAGCTGGTGTCCTGCTTTTCTCTCCTCTTCCATTGCCTGGAGCTCTTCTGTTGGAAGCTGTATGTGTCTCCATTTGTCTTCAATTCTGTTTCTCTGCTTCTTACGATTGCCACTTATGCACACAGAGGTCTCTCTAAGGTTAACTAGTGGGGTCCTGCTGAGGAAAATCTTTTACTTTAAAAAAAGAAAAAGAAAAGAAAAGAAAACCGGGGTCAAAACAAAGCCCTTGTTTAACTTGAAGCCCAAAGTGCTTTTTTTTTTTTTTTCCCTTTCGTACTGTATGAGCTATTGTTAACTTTTATCAGAGGAACAGATATTTCAGGAATCACTTCAGAGTTACCACCACAACGATTGATGACCGGTCAAAAGAAACATCCAGAAAGCAATAAGCTGTAAGAAGGGGAATGCACTGAGCCTGGTTCAGGATTGCCTAGCTGTGCCTTTCAAATTTCTTTCATCACATCTGTGACTGTAAGCACTGCAGGGTGAGAACAGGCAAGGACTTTGTGGAATATTTGGAGGTGCTGATAGGTAATCCATATTGCCATTGGTACCAACCCGAGGATAAAAGACTTAAAGAAATGGAAACACAAGGACTTGGGGTGGTTGTGAAAGGGGAAAAAAAAAAAAAAAAAAAAAAAAAAACCCAGCACAAACAGACAAGAACACTGAGATTTACGTAAACCCATTGGGAGTGCACTAGAAATCTCTTTAATGAAAGATTGAGATAGTTTTGATAGAGACTTTATTGAAGAAAAAAAGCAAGTGTTGTAAACAGGGAGAGAGGTTACCTGGGTCACTTATCAGTCTGTCCCAATTTTTCCCCATTTTTCCATGAAATTGTACACATGCCATATGAGTCTCTCATACCCCAAAACATGCTCTGAAGTGAAACATAACACAAGAAGGGGAAACTTTTTGGAATTTGGTTAACTTCTGCTGCTGTTAGTGCCAAACCCCAAGGCTGTTTATGCATAGGAGGATAAGGAGGAAAAAGATACCACAGCACAAGAGAGACTTAGCTTATATGGGAAGCACATACACAAGCAGCCTCACAACAAAAGCCTCTGCTGTCAATGGAATGCTCGTATTTACAGAGCCAAGACTCAGCCCAATACAGCTGAGCAACTGCATGCTACCTATCTACATACTCCTCCCATGATGTCAATACAGGTTGGGTTTTGTCCCTGCACTTCACCCAGTTTTGGGTATAGCAGGAACCTTTTTTATTCTGAACTAAAAGATAAAGAATTGAGTTCTGACGAGAAATGCTTGCCACCGAGCATGGCTGACCAGCAACTATGTCATTGGTTCCCACTACAGCCAACAGATAATCACAACCCAACCGAAATGTCCTTTTTACCAAAGGATGCTGTTCACACTATCTAAATATAAGCCCTCAGTATTATTTTTGGTGAACTAGTCCCTTTTGGTTTTGCAGGAAAAAATTAATATAATTTCTTCTAACATAGGCAATTATGGCTTTAAAGAAAACGGGCTAAACTGTTAGAAGTTTAAAACTTTTAGAAGTCAAAAAAAAGCAGAAAAACATGCACTACTAGCTATGAAAGCAATAATGGAGCTTTGATACTATGAGCCAGACATGTCTGAATTTGTGTATTTAATACGTACATCCCCCAAGACTTTAACTCTTGTCAGTTTTTTGGTGAACATTCCATGTAGAAGCACAAAGAACTTAATATTTCTTACATTTTCTCACTGCATATCACTGCACTGTTCATGTATGAGAGGCAGGTACACTTCCTTGCCCTTGTCTTCCCTTTGTGCTGAAAGACACAGTAACCTGTGACACTGGCTTTCAGCAATTTTGAGGCTCTTCTGCCACACACACCAACTTCCTAAGATAGCAAGAAAGCATCTCAAATCAAACAATGTAGAATCTAGAGAGACTTTTCACCACTGTCAAAACTTAAAGACATCTGTCTCTTGAAGGTAATTTGATCCATTTACTGCACTACTAGTCATTACTAAATTCATCCAAAAAGAATCAATTAAGTCTCCACCCTGTCTGCTCCACTGAATATCTCACTAGATTTGCAGAGATGAATTTCAACCCAAATACGTTGCCAAAGAGAGCACAGGTTGAAGTCATGTCATTCTGTGGTAAGCACAGGAATCTGTTTCTACAAACAGGGTGTGCACAGAGATATATATTGACTTCTGCAAATCCCTCTAAGAAATCAGTAGGTTTTTAGCCAAATACAACCATTTTACCAACAAAAAGGCAGCTGGAGTGATTGATCCTTATGACAAAGCAAGAAGACCCAGCTTCCACAAGGATGACTGTAGAGGTTTTTTTTACTGCTTTAATATTTACGTTGGTAGTAGTGCCAGCAAAAAGCGCAAATCCACTTGCATACAACTCACCACGAGGTAAACTGAGGACTACACAGATAAGGACTGTTTGTCTTCATTATTTGACCTAAATGCATATGATGTTATTTTTAAACAGAAATAAAATCCTCCTCACCGAGACTGGCTGATAGCAAGGGATTTTAAGCTTTTCTTTATTTGGCATTATCTCTCTACTGACAAATCAGGACACCTTCCTCCTCTTGTTTGCTCTCAGCGTCTCCATCAACATATGTCTAACACTATAGTCCCAATTTACCAGCAGACTACACAGCACAAGAGGAAATCTCAGAAGGTTCTCCCTCACTGCCAGACTTCTCATTAAATACAGGAAATTTACATTTTATTCTGACTTACTGCCCTATTAAAACCAAGATGAGAAACTTTCTGTTCTTAGCAATTTGTCTGATACACCTACAACAGTGTCAAACATGATGTAACACCACCTTAAAGCAAGTGCCAATCATTAATGTAATCCTGGGATTGCTGAGTTCAGTACCAAAAGTCAGTAGAAACAACTCGTCAAATTCTTTCGCGTCAACTTCCGCTGAAGTGGCCTCTTGCTGTTATAAGAACAGAGTTTTGCAAGAAGCATGGCCACCTGTAACCACCCAGAACAGCGGAAGCCCATGGTACAGCACAGAGTAGACCAGGTGATGCATTAATAAGTCAGCAGGATTTACCCCCTCATTAAGGAGGGTTGCTCTCTGATACAAAGATGCTTCTTGTAAGTGCAGGTATCTCTGCAAGGTACCATACTGTACTTCTGAATCACACCAAAAATTACTCATGGCAAAAAGCAGAGCCTGTGTGGTAATTGGAATAATATCTATATGAATAATATGAAAGTCTTCATTCATCCAACTGACTACATTGCTGACTTCTAGCACATGACTTTTGTGAGGCTTTTTGCCCCATCTCAGGTAGACTGAGAAAGGACAGGTACAGGTTAAATAACATATTGGCCATTCTGCTGCTCCTGCACACCTCTGTGTGTGGAGGTCAGCAGCACTGCCTACCAGTGCATAGAGCAGAGCCAGCCCCATCACCTGCTCTCTCAGCAAACAGGACAAGAAAA
>VZRU01012577.1:54981-92560 GCA_013398155.1 Pedionomus torquatus | reverse complement strand
AAAAAAAGCAGAAGCTGCAACAGGGAAGGGACAACCCTCTCCATCCAGTGGACGCAAAACAACCCCAACTCTTGCGTAGAACTCTGTTTTGCAGTGATACTGCCCAGAAGAATGGAAGAATGGCTGAAGAACAACAATCAGCCCTCACAGTATTATGCAAAGAGACACCAAAGGATAGTCTGACCATAGCTATTTATATGTAAAATAAAAAATGTGCCATAGAGAACCCCATTTTTGTTTGCAATTCACAGCTATCAAACAGTGCTCATTTTTCACAAAGATGTGTCTCTGCCTACCTCACTGGGAGGGGGTGAGTCTGATTAGCATCAGGATGAAACAGGTTGGCTTGAAATCCCAACCACCCTTTGGTGGGGGTCTCTGAGGACTTCAAGCAGGGTTTATAGATGAGAGTGAGAGAAGCTTAAAAGGACACTCTGAAGACCCAGCACTGCATGTGATCAAAACCAAACTTTGTTTAGAAATTCCTCCTGATCCTCAAAAATCTCTCAGTCATCCAAAACAAGAGCTCACAATGCCAAATAATCTGCTTGATGCTTACCAGTCCCTGGGTTTTCTAAAAGCTGCAAGGAGATTAAGATAAACAATATGGTAACTTTTGCAGTCACACCATACATTTATGGTTATTTATATTTTGCATTATGGTATTTATATTATGCATTTATTCTAGTTTGAAGAGGCAATTGTAAATATATTAAACTTGTACTCTTAAGAGTACAGTCCTGACAACACACAGAGAAATCAAGTAAATGGGATTTGAGGTTGCCCTTTTAGCAGGATTAGAGAAAAATTTGCCTCCACAAGCAAAAGTCCAGGCACGGTAGTTGATTCTCAAGAGCATTATCACACATCCCCTTACACTCTGCACAGCTATGCCCGGATCCGCATCAGCTTTCAAGTCTCTTTTCCCAACTCACTCTTGCCTTTTTCTTTGAGACTGTCCATATATCACAGAAGTCAGCCCTCTTCACCAGACATGCGATCTGAGACTTCCCTGTATAGCCACTGAATTCCTCCACCCCATTCCTCTAAAGATAGTACAAACAACATAAAGGGCAAATCAGTCTATAACCAAACAGCTTGAAAATTATTTCAGTTGTCAGACCCTGGTTTGAAGGTCACCTTTGTATTACCTTTAATGCTTGGAAGACAAAAAAGGAAAGATTTCAGAGCTGCCAAGTGTCTACAACTGTCCATGTCCTGTAATGTATAACATTTCTGCTCTCTCTTTTTCTGAGACTAGAAATGAGCTACCATATGGAAGTGAGACAGAGTAATAAATGCATTAGCAACACGTCTACCTTTGAGAGGGCATTGTTCCTTATATTTCCAGCTCCCGTTAATACATCCCTCTTGCGCAGTTCACATAGTTCTTTCACAGAGAGATATCATTAGCTTTTCAAAAGACATAAAATAGAAGGGCATGCCTTTGAACTTTGATCAATTCAGCAATACAAGGCATTATTCAGTAATAATCCAGGTTTTTCTGAAACCTCAAGGGATCCAACAACCGCTATTACATACAACTGCTTAGCAGAGAATACCAGGCAACATTTACACCTTATCAAATTATTATATGTATATTCCATATACTGCATGGTTCCCCACCAAATCACCTTCTTTTTTAAAAATACAGCTTTCCAGTTACAGAGAAATTTTGATTACACCAGCTAATACCACTAAAGTAATAGCTACCAAAGAAAACACAAACAGACTGGCAAAGGCACCTTAAAAGAGCTTCTGAAGCACAATTCTGAATCACGCCCTGGATACACACTACCAGCTGCTTTCACTGAACCCAGCAACAAGCTGATATGACTCCTTGCTTTTCGATACAAACCACTAACAGGACTTCACTGTAAGGGGCTGATGGGTCACCCAAGCTCAGGCAGGCAATAACTGAACAAGCACAAGCAAATTTAGGTCATCTGGATGTGGTCCTTAAAGCTCCCATTACATTTGCAGCAGAGGATAAGCCACTGAAAAAAAAACCAACTCGTGGTGTCTCTCACAGCAGGCAGATAGCCTTCAGCTGTGGGAGGCATTAACATCTAGCCACTGAAAGCAATGGAGCCATAACAAATTACAGACCTCTGCCCAAAGACCTGGGGCTTCTTGCAGACCTTTTTTGTTTGCATGCTTTTAAAAAGGTCCATTACTCTTAGTAATGAAGAACAAGGGTAAATAAGTTGTATTAATATAAAAACATTGAAGCGATAACACAGGCAGATAACAAGTACTGATTTGAATTATATAGTCATGTGTACAGCAAATGAAATTTTTTTATATCTATTGATCAGCATGCTTAAGAAATACTTTAAAAATACTGAAATGTGAAATAGATTAAACCTTAAAAGGCACATCAACAGCTGCAATTCCTCAGAGCTTTCCTGGGTATCAAGTTTCTAGGTATCTGCTTCAACTATGCATTGTAAGATAAACAACAAAAATAGATACTTCACTTCTCTGAAGTACAAAGGATTGATCTTGCAGGTTGATTTCTGCAACAATTCTTTAGTAATTTCACTGTCACCAATCAGGAAAAAGCACATTAAGATTAACAAGCATTATACTCGCTAATCTTAATCTAAACTAAGAGTCAATAAAACAGATCTGCACATTCTCAGAAGGATTTAGCTGTAAATATGACCTTCATTGTTAAAACAAATTAGACATTACCTCAAATACCTGCAAGATCTCTTTTCTTCAGCACTCAGGCTGGAAAAAAAGCTCAGGAAAGACATGAATTTGTACTCACTCTATCAAGTCTTCTTTTCTGCTTAACAGCCTACCTACTGATAAAATCCTCTGTAACTTGCTGGTTTATATATAAAAAAAAATAATCTTGGTTTATGCTATCTATCCTTTCTGTGCTGTGTGAATTCAAAGCAATGCAAGTTTGTGCCCCTGACCAAAAAAGTATCCCATTAGAATCTCAGGTATCAGAGGGTAGAGCAGACCACTGCAAGGACTTAAATTAACACACCTCAACAAAATTACTGTGCTTTCCCTAGAAGCTATGAGTCTCAGCTGAAAGGCAACAATTTATAACAGGCACATTCCCAATGGATACCATCCAACATGTTTCATGTGTACCAAGAAACAAATAAATCCTAAGACTACACTGGAATTCTCTACTTTTAGGCTTACCTGTTTTAGTTCCTCTTTACAATGAATTAGAATCATACAAGGTCAGGTGTTGCTTGACCTAATCATTTATGATTGTGACCATACTTGGAAGCTGTTACCCATATTGGGCTCTTTTCAACTTTTTTTTTTTCCTTTGCAGACTTTCTTTTTTTAAACTTATCATCTATCTAAATATTTGGAAAAAATCATAACTGTTGGTTTAAAAGGACTAAACTGCATTACTAATGCAGAAATATAGCTTACCTTGAACAACCTACACACCTCAGAGTTCCTTGTATTCAAAGAGCTTCTTTTAAAATAAAAATAAATAGGAAAGTATGAATTTTATAACGGATTAAATTTCATGCTCATTTTTTATGGCATATGCTTACTCTGGACTAGAAATTGGGATTCATCTGATCCAATTTAAACATCTGCATCTGACTTGTTTGTCAAGGCTCTGTTAATAATCAATGAAAATTAAAGTGGCACTTTTAGGGCACCATTAATCTCATACTAAAGCAGGCATCTGAAGAAAGTTAGGTGAAGAATATCTACTTCTCTTGGGAAAGGCAAACTGACTAACTCAAATGTAGACAATTGCTTTGTACCTGCATAAGGCTAATAAAATTACTTCCACCAAGATATGACCTGTGGTGTACAAAGTGTTGCTTGCGAACTGTAATAAAAAAGCCCACACTGTGGAACCACTGCTCTGTGCCATTTATCCACAACAGTTATTCAGGCCTAAATGGAAATGGGAGGCATTGCTTTATGCATTACATTGCCTATTCTCACTGCTCTGGCCAGCTTGAAGTCTTTCTTGTAGAAGAGGGGAGATGCCTAGATGAATAACCCAAGGGGAAAACAACAGGCAGACAGTATCCTAATAGCTGATCCCAGGCACTTTGTTTCAAGAAAAGCAGCATGTGGTGGGTGCCCTGTGGGTGGTCATGCTCCAGCACTGGCTGGCTTCTGGAACTTCTGAGTCTGTGTCTCATTTCCTAGGTTTCCAAGAGTAAACCCAGAGGAAATAATTTTGATTTTTAGCTCAGTGGTTAATTTATCTGCAATATTATATATGTTTTATATCAACATGATACTTCCAGAGTACCTTAGAGATATAACAAAATAAAGCCAGTGACTTTCCTGTGGTGTATTGTCTGTGCTTTTTAGCAAATTAATTTTTAAGATACTTTACACAGATTCAATTTTTTTCTCCTACTCCTACAACCATGAGCTTAAGCTGCCCATGGGCTCTTTTGGCATTACAAGTCAACAAGAAGTATAAACACAGGGACAGAAAAAATGGGAGCACTATCTTCACTCTATCACTGAAAAAGAGAGAGATTTTTGACTGATACTCAAAAGGCTGTGCACCACGCACCCCAGAATTGAGGCCAAACAACATCTTCATTGCTTCCATTATGGAATATTCATTGCTTCCATAATGTTATATCTACACACCAACACCATGTTTGCACTATGGGGAAAGGGCTATGGGCTTTTTCCCCTGTAATGATAACATAACTTTCTTCCTAATTCATTCTGGAGATTTGAGTGCTCCAGGAAGGAGAAGCTGTTCTCTCTGGCTGGCTGTGAGACACACAGGCACTCTCCACATAATGCTATGAGGACAGGGGTCACTTGCATTACTTACAGTGTCTGTAGTTTACACTTTTCAATTAGGAGGTAATCAGCATGCCATTATGTGTAAAAATTGTTGGAATGACCTTTGGACTGTTTTTTATCTGGTGAATCCCCAGGGGCAGCTTGACTGAAGGAATGACAGGAGAATGAGCTGAGCTAGGCTCATGATAAATAAGAACAATTATCACACTTATTATCTGATAAATAATGTATTGTGATTTGCCATTAATCCATCACAAAACACCTACTTCAGGAAACAGCCTGCAGCCTGACTTCCTTTTATGCATCCCCACTTAGTGTCAGGTATTTGTGCTAAAAGAACATAAAAGGAGTGTTTACTCAGAAGCAGAGAGCCGCCTCTGCATCCTTGATCATTTCAATCAGGGAGGATGAATTATGGCCCTCATAGAGGCAACAAATTGATTCTTCTGACTCACAGCTGCATGTTTAAGTATCGGAGACCTATCACAGAGAAAGTACTAAACACTCTGACCCTCTAGCTCAGAAAAGACTTCAAAGCACTTCACACATTACAGAGATTATTCTCCTTTTTTCATGGGTAAGTGCACTAAGATACAGAACAGGCAGGGCAAGTTTTATCCAAATGCAGTGCCTAAATAGCAGAAGCTGGACTCGCCAGCAGGGCACCTTCCCTGGGATTTCTCCAGGAACTCCATGTCTGCTGTTCCCCAGTTCATGGGTTCTCACCCCTACCACCGTGACAGACAGGGATATTATATTGCACACTAACGCGTATTAAGGAAACCAGCACTGATAATCCCTTTTCCATAGAGTACATTAGCCGCGGCCCCACAACAATTTGTGGTTGCTGCAAGGATCACAGGCACTAGAAGTCAAAAGATAATCTCTGTTTCTGTCTAATTTTACTCTGTCCGCATTTGTGAATGAAGCTCTTTGCTTTCTAGCATCTTAGATGGACCCCTACATAAGATGTCCAGACTTTCCAGTTGTTTCACCATTTGTATTAGATACCCAACTTTGGAATTGGTTTGACTGAAATCACAGAAGAAATCAGTACCAAATCAAGCACAAAACCAGGCTGTACACTCCTGTCCCTCTTAGAGCTATCTGGCATGCAGAGGTCCCTTTGCCTGAATGAAGTCAGTATCTGGAGATTAAGCCCAGAGTAAGAACTCACTAGCTAAATAATAATGTCCTCTAGCAAAAAACAAAACCAAAACAAAACAAAACAAAAAAACAAACAAATAAACCCAACCAAACAACTGAGCATGAATTTACTAATCAGTATTCAGCAAATGCTGAAACTATACATAATCCATTAAATACACTTTAAACATTGGAAGAAAAGACAAAAAAAATTCCTGCTATGGGCTTTCCATACAGCAATTCCAGCAAAAATGCATTTTAGCCACTGACATTCAGTAAACAACCAAGATTTTTTTGAAAATCCACTACTTTAGTCCCAGGTTATTTAATTTATTGATTCAATGTCATTTTTAAAGCATGTGGTTTCTTTTTTTGTTACTATTCATAATTTTTTTCCTTTCAACTTATTTCAGCTTTTATATCCTTCAACCCCAGTCCCCATTATAGTTCTAGATTTGAAAGCTGATATTTAACAGCTGTGTGTATTTGTTCAGGCATTTTAAAAGTCTTGCAGACAGCTGTTCCTAATATTTTTCAGTATTTTCTTCATGCATTTTGTAGGATTTCTTTTCTATCTTCGCATTTCCTCTTGTGTCCCCCCTGATTCTTCTAAAACCATGCTCATAAACATGGAGCCCTAAGTAAATTTCTAAATAGTCAAGGTAATGGGAAGAAAAAACAATAATTTTCATGTAATATCACTAGTCAAGAGAAAAAATTGTTTTCCATTCCAAAACACAGAACTATAACTGTTTCAACTACTGTATTTTCAAGTCTAACCCAGAACTCAGCAATATCTCTTTAAAAGGATATTTGAACATAGGCCTTCAGGTAATACACACTTTGAGGTAACTCACACAAAATCAGAGGCAGCAGGGGATCGGATGAGAAGGGGAATACTGAAGAAAAGGCAGCAGGCTACCAGAGGAAAAGACCAGGAAAAAAAGGCAGGTACCAGCAGAGGAAGAGTCTTAGGTGAAATTTTACCTTAATTTTACTCTGCCATGATCTAGACACAAAAAGCCCTCACAGCAGTTAACCTGCTAAGTGGTGCTTTCTGATTAATTAGGATTTCCCCCCACCTCCAAAAAAAAGCCTCATTTTTATCACTGAAAATGTAGCTCAAAAATATCAAACTCTTTACAATGACATAGTCACTTTTCCTGCAGGTACCCAGCTGTATATTCTCAATGGTCAAAGTCTTAACAGCTCTGTGGCCAAACATACATAATCTTAAGGATAAAAATTAAATTTTTAGACCTTTCACTCCTTTGTTGAGCTCCTAGCTTCTTAGAATTTTTATTTTTTTGGGGGGGGGAGGGAAGGGAGTGTTAGATTGCTATTAAATATTTTTCATCAATAATCTGGCTCAGATGGAGCTTTTAATTAATAAACTGTATTAATCATTAATCAAGTTTCCTAAAGCTCCATTTTCCTGAAAGAATGACATCTTTATAGACTATTCTTGCCACATTTTTTATACACCAGTTACACTAAATGTATAAACACATTTTGAGGGAGCGAGATAATCTTAGTCCAAGATGGCCACTTAAAGGTAAGTATTTTTTGCCTTTTAAGTAGCTGCTTTCATGTCCACATTCATGCTTATGTGTTCAACACTCTTCAAGTTTTGGATTATGGATTTTTCTGGGACTACTCTGTGCCTAAGTATGATATTTCTGGCTTTTACATTTGAGTAAAGCTTTTCAACCACTCAAGGAAAATTCATCCATTATTCTTGTCTACTAATGTATGAAATAGAAATCTGGCAATAACTGGAAATTCCTACGAAGAAAGTTGAATCTGGTTGTCCTTAAAATACATGCGACCTGATATTCCCATTATTGCATTCAGCCTCCATTTTCATCAGCCTCCTCCACGTTTTGTGCATCAGACTTTCCCCTTTGCTCCAGAAAGTACAGCTGCACAGTGGAGGCATTTAATTACCAAACCATGACCAAGGCACTAGTATATAACCCTGGGGAGACAAATAAGGATAACAGACCACAATGCCTAAGATTGCTGGGGTAATTCCTTTTTCTACAATTTCCTGGAATAATCTCACAGTCAAATAAAAATCAGATACATTCTGGGATGGACTAAGAATGTTATTTCTTCTTTGAGAAGAAAGAACAGGCAGAGGTGAAGCAATTTTGTCCATGTAGTGACTAATGAAGAAAGATAATCAGGAATTTAAAGACCGACAGCACTGTCAAAGCAGATGAGCCCACCCTGGCTGAGAAAGAAGTCTCTCCCATTGCTGGTAGCTATTATTCTCACATTAAAATCCAGCAGGAGAAAATACTGAAGTAGAATGAAGCAGTCACTGCTAAAAGGCGAAATGAGAAATAAAAGAAGGTTTGCTAAGAAAATATGGTCTGGTAGCGTGCTAAAAACTGATCAGCTCTTACTTAGAGCACCCTGCATCTCCAGGGAAGTGTTGTGCATCACAGCTCCACCTGTCATTAATGGGGTTCAGATGCAGCTGGGTTCATGGGATCTGACAGCGCACAGCATCTCTCAAGAAATTTCCAACACCCAACTAGTCAAGCTGGAAAGTAAAGTAACAGAGAGTGTGAAAAGCCAGTGCTTTCAGTCTTACATGTGTATGCACACACACACACACACATACACAAAATTAAGAAACGTGACAATACAAATTAAAGGCTAAAGACAATTTACATAAAACAAAGAACTGATAAGATGATTGAGAGGGGAAAAGAAAGCCTATAAAATCTGGAAGCAAGTGCTAGAAGGATCCCACTTAAAGATCTAATAGAAGGAATAGCTAGTGGCAATGACTTCCTAAAAGTCTTTGAGAACAGGCCCAGTCTCAAAGGGCTGCAGTGAAGGAAATAAACTGCTTGTCTTTGGGACGGAAAACCCAATAGTTGAAAAGACGGGAAATTAGAAGCTCACATTCCAGTCATTGACAGATGTGCAACAGCAGCAACTTTGAAGTACATTGGAAGAAATCAGCTAACAACCTGGACAGCAAAAAATGTGGGAAATTTTGGATGTTGGGGCATAGGAGGAAGTGACACTGTCCAAACACTGTTCCTTTCCCATCATTATTACATCAGTTGTGTTACTGAAAGCACCCTTTATCATTCATAGAAAGTATTTATTAAACACTAAGAGCAAAATTTATAGCCCTCTGTCTCCTTGTCATTCTGCCTATACTCAACAAGCCATTAAATTCAATGGGATTATTTAATGATTCCAGTTTTGATTTTCAATGTTGGGCAAGCCACACCCCCCTTTCTATTCTCTTCAAACTAAATGATGCTGACAAAGCAATTTGCTGCTGAGCCAGCAGAGGGAGCAAAGAAAGATGGGGCATTCTCTCAGACACTGTTGTTAATTTGAAGTTAAATTCCAATTAAAATATTAACTGCAGAAAAAGAAAAAAGTTACATTTAAAAAAATCTAAAATACTATAGATTAGATGAGACTGCATTTTACCCTGTCTTATGATGGACTGAGAATTAGAACAAAAGCTAAAATGACAACCATTTTCATAAGACCAGGACTTTCAGCCCCTCTCCACTCCAATTTGGACTTGTAGCATTGGAGACATAACACTTGTTTGTTCCACAATATTTGTTTGGAGAAAACATGTTCAGATAGTCAAGGGTTCAGATTTTACAGGCAGGGGAACTGTAGACGTTCCTTAACTCATCTGGATGTGACCTCCAGACTGCAGCTGCTGAAGCAAAAAAACAGGATTTGGTCTGATAGGTCAAGATCAGCCTGGTGCTCCTGACATCATCTGCTCAGCAACACCATCTGAACAAGCTTTTCCAGTAGCTTTAGGCAGAATTCAGTATTGCTCTCTTATGTTGTCTTGGCCAGTAATAGATGATTACAAAACATCTGTAAGGTCTGGGTTTGGGGCTTTGCAAAGAGAGGTCCTGGCAGGTAACCTGCAAGTTGGTGTCAGGTCAAGAACAGGATTAGCGAATATGCCAGGACAAAGAGGAGATGCACTTACAGGTACTCCTGCACCCCGGTTCTGTGCCCCCCATATCACGTAGAGTATCCTTTAGGGGAGCAGAAAAAGCGACCTTGCCAATACAGGAAGAGGAGAGGAACAAGCTGCCTCACCCAGACCTTTGCAACCAGCTGTGCAAGAGCACAAGCATGGATTAGAGAAACTACAGGTTCTCCATCATCTGAGCAGTTCTGCTGCATCAGGGTTTGAATCATTGTCACTAGGACACTCATACTTGCAGGCCTAAACTGATAGACAAGAAATTAAACCTGAGAGGATCCTTCTGCTGATGCTTATTTTCATCAGCTTACATTTCATTAAATGTCATTCATTTGCATTTCGTGGCACCTCATTACTATACTTACCCAGCCATTAATTGCAGAACTGGTGCATAACGGCACAGCAGCCTGCTGTCCTCTCCAGCTGCCTAGAAAACTTCAGTACTCACCTAGGCTGGGGGAGCTGTAACTAGAAAGAGCAGCATCCAGAAGCTGTGGTAGCCTCCAAGTAAACAGAATCTTGGTACATGGTGACTCTGAGTGGGTTTTTGGATCTGAAAGCACTACAGGTGACAGCCCTGCAGCCAACTACTCTTTCGGCTTCAGTGGCTTTTTCTTGTCCTACTGTCTTTTAAAGCACCTGTCAGCCAACTTGCTCTGCTTTTAGCACAACATTTGAAACAAGAGTGGCTCAGGCTACAAAGTCTGAAAAGCAGCTACCCAAGCATGGCAGCTCTAAAAAAAAAAAAAGATGTGCAACTTGCAAACAACAGTTAATAAATCTCTGTATTATTTTAACCAATACTTAAGGTACTTAAGGCTAAATAGAATAGACATCAAGTGTAAGACACAGTGTATTTGTGGAGCATTACTTATAAAACTCAGTGACTCTGAGCAGCTCCCAGATTGCTGCTGCAGGCTTGAGGCTACACACTGATGTTTTTCTGTGACAGCTTAACAGATCTGCAAAGTGACTGAAGGGGCAAGGCTGCTCCAGCTCTGCCCCTTGTCCCATCATGGTCCACCTCATGCCTGCCTGTGCAGGACTGCCGGGTGCCTGGGGCCACACTAGGCATGGCTGTCCCCACTGTGCCTTCTGGCCCTGCACAGCAAGACTGCGCTGGAGGTCACTGTGGCTGCAGATGAAGAAGGGGGTCCTCTGAGTATCATCTGTCATTCATGTTGTCACTAGAGAAATAGGAAGATCAGCTCCATGAAAGACCCCTCTGACATACTGGAAACAGCTTAATGCACTCCATCAATTCTGCAAAAGTCTTGTGTCAAACAAAATTCAAAGACTAAGAGCACACACAGGTTAAGTAGAAGCCAGAAGCTTTCCACTAGCCAGCAAGGTCCACACATCACACCACCTTCCTGGAAGGTAAAGAGAGAAGCGTGGGACCTAATGCAGCTGCATGCACTGACACACACGCCATGCCAGGGCTTGCTCTCATTTCAAGGTAAATAATACCCATGCATGACAGAAAAACTAATACCAGGCATGCCAAGACAGCACTGCTGCCTTCCGCTTTGCAAAACGAATACATCTCTGCCAGAGCAGGAGGCACCAGGGGCCCTTCTCTTCACTCGGTACCTGACCCATATGGGTAAGCAACAAGAGCCTGTGAATAACAAGCAACAAACTCTTGCACCAGCTCACTTATTTTCCACGTTTCCAGACTATTTGGTCCTCTACCAAAAGTAACACTGTATTGGCCCTAATTGCTACTTTCTGTAGTTAAGTCTTTTACAGGCAAACAAAACTCTTATGCCTGCACTATTAGCAGTTTGCATCTGATTTACAATCCTACAATCACCGGAAACCTCTCTCCCCATGTTTAATAACGTCCTCATCACTGTAAGTATCTATTGACTTCCAGAAGTATATTAAATGATGCAACAAAGTCATCTTATTTTGATTCCAACTGGAAACTGATACATGATATTTTAATTATTGATTCATTTTTGGTTTGTTGGTTTTATTTTTAAAAACACACTGCTCTGTGCATGCTTGTTATTGAAAACAAGCTCTGCCTACACCGAGCAGCTGCAGGATCACACGCTGTGGGAAACCTCTCGCATGGTGTTTGATGTACTGTACCACAAATCTCTTGCTTCTGATTTAGCACCTTCCTTTGGCTTCATGTAAGTAGTTCTTTGTTGGTGCTGCTGTGGTTTTGAGCAATTAGGAAATAAAGACTAAAGCAATTTACAGCAGAAATTCAGTTTACTTTAGAATATATGGCAATCACAAAAGGAGATTTAATTAAGAGGAACTGAAGAAACAGAAGGGCTGATCTTTCAAGATCTGAGATCAGTGATGAACTTCAGGATCAGAGATTTCAAAGACTTCAACCACTTTAAAGTCATATGTGCAAAATTTATCTGCCAAAGGTTTCATATCCCAAATGCTGCAAAAAAACATAAGGGCTAATCCCTCAGCTAGTGGCAACTAGTGAATGCACATTGAATTCAGTGTGGCCATACTGGTTTACAAAACTGTAAACTGTCATCCTTAGATTCATACGCTTGTACAAGCTGTAATTCTTCATCCAAATCATAGGCTGTACAGTCTATTTTCGCTAGGATTAGTTTTCACTTAACAGTTCATATCGTGAGATGGACGTGTTACATCCCAAAGAATATGCACAGCTGTGTGAACAACCTCAATTTTTCTCCTAGAATTAGAGATCACTTTTGAGGATTTGGTCATATGTGTTTCCAAGACCTTGGAATGTCAAGTACAAGAAAAATGGAAAAAGTCATTTTATACCTACAAAAAGGAGATAGGAAGTTGCTCATAACTCTCATCATAAGCAACGACAAATCTGATCTTTTAAACAGCCACCTGTGTCTTACTAATACATGGGAGAACTACAACTGTACCTGCCACAACCTAACACCAGGATTTGGAAGCCCCAGTAGCAAGCTGAATCAGCAGATCAGTAAGCTCTATCTTGCCAAAAATGATTCAACTGAAAGCCCCCTTAGTTAGAGCAGCACAGTCCTCTGCAAGTAAATTAGTCAGCTCAGAGCTCCTTATTGCTGCAGCTAGCCTGTTTCCAGCATCTAAGCTACCCAAGTGTGATGTGTTTATACCGCATGAAGGTGTAACCTTGCCCTCAGATGTGCCCTCGCACACAGTTTCTCTTTGACTTCAACTTTGTACTAAGGGACAGTAGTTTATTGCTGCCTCACACTACATTCTGTGTCCAGTAAGGAGAGGAGTCTTTACTCTTCCCTTTACTCCAGTGTCCTCTCACACTTCTCACCCATCCTCTCTGGAGAAGAAAGGCACCTAGCATATTTGAATTAATCCCCCATAGCGACTGCTTCCTACAGCAGGCATGTGGTCCAAGGCATAATGTCATCCTTAAAGGTTATGCCCATCCCGTTCACNCACACTTCTAATGACTTTCTCCTGAGAGGAAAAATGACCTTTTGTTGCAGAAAAACATACTAGCTGCACCATTAATGCTGAGGAGTCAAGTCCTCGCTGCTTTGATTGAAGAGATGTGTGAATAGCTGGCTTCCTCTCCCTGCTGTAAAACTGGAATGCTGCATTTTGTGCTCTTTAAACTAGTTGCTGTCAGTTGCGCTTAATGCAAATGGTACATATGCCTATTACTGTACATTGTAAGATTTCCTTTTATTTAATAGAAAGACCCCTTTCCACCGAAAAGTCATGACATTTAAAGTGCCACATCAAGGACTGACATACATGCTCTGGTATCAATGATTTCAATATTGCATATGTACCTGGAGACACCCACTGCTGTCACACATCTGCTTCCAGCTCAGTAACAGCAGGAATGAGTAGTGGTCTGTACAGAGCAGCACAGACAGCACAACTTAAGTTATATGCATTGCTACTAATTGCTCTGTATATACTCATGGCTTCAAAATTGCCAAGTTTATAATACCTCTTTGTTAAGTATTCCTTTGCCCTAATGCTAGGTAACAGTATTAGTAGATACTTTCCTCCTTAAAATGCCCTCAGTCCAGCATGGTACTACTTCCTCAAGCAGGAAGGGATTGTATGGTATTCTATGCATTCATTGGGATGTATTTGAAAGCCCTTGCCCTTCACGGTGGAATCAGACTGATTTTTCCATGTCTTAGTAAGCTCACGCATAAGTACCCGTCTTCAACAAGGCTCATCCCTTGTGATTACTGTACCCCAGCATTCTGCAGCACCAAGCACAGCCTTTGAAACTGTCAGAAAAACAAGGCACAAACCCAACCTGATATAAGGGAATAGTTAAAACAAACGAACAATATGAATAACTTCATGTTATTCAACATTAGTAACTTGCAGGGTGTTTTTCAGGTAAAAACGGTCAAATGAATAGCTAAGCTGGCATATGAAATTCGGGGGGCAACTTGTGTTGCTCAGGTCTAGCATCTGGATGTTCATAATTACAAGTCAGTTGTATTTAGTCTCTTAGGGAGATGTGGCCTTTCCTGCCCTCTTTCTATGGCGAGCCACGTGTGAGTGTATTTGCCTGCAACAGCGAGCCGAGCCTTGCAGCATTCCACTAGCCAAACGCCCCAGATCCCACCATGGCTTTGCCTGCTCAAGAATGGCTGCAGCGAGGAACATATTAGTGATAGCTTCTTGTCTGAAGCTCATTTCAACAGAAAACCCCTGGAAGCAACCTCAGTGTACCCCAGCCTCATCAGCCCTGCCACAAGGCCCCCGCCCTCTCCTGCTTTGAGAGACACAGGATTGATTACTTTTTTGATGATTTTACTTTTCAGTAAGGTCTCTTCTAATGCTTGTGAAAACCACACTTTTAGAAGCCCCTGATGTCTGAAAATATGTGAAAAAATTTACTTCATAACCAGCTGTGGTTTGTGGGTTTCAAGGTCCTAGTGTTTCCAAGCTCACCAGGTACAGGGATGAGGCAGAGCAAGGCCCAGGCCCTGGATCCAAACTGTCCAGCAGGATTATTTCATACCATGAAATATAAATTAGAAAGTATGCTGGGAAGTTTTATGTGGGTGGGTGTGATCCTGAGAAGCTCTTGCCCTGGTGCCAGACCCCCTGAGCCCTTCCCTTGCTCCCAAAGCCACAGCGCTCCGTGTCCCACATCTGCCGTGCCCTGGTGGGAGTGCACAGCTTCCTCCTGAGAAGAATAGGCTGAGTTTTAGATTGGTGTCTGGACCAGTATTGGTTCTTTAATATTATTACTGTTAATTATTTGGTCTTGTTCTGTTAAATCTCTGTATGTTTCAACCCTTGGGTTTCCTTGTTTTTTCCTTATTGTCTAAAGGACAACAAATTCTTGTGGGTTCCTCAAACCATAATGTGCCCCCAGACCCCATNCCTTCCCGGGTGGGGAGGGTGAGAGAATAATTCTATAAAGGACAATAAATTCTTGTGGGTTCCTCAAACCATAACGTGCCCCCAGACCCCATCTCCTCAGAGGAAAAGCCCACCTCTTCTCAATCCTCTCCCACAGACGCCCTCAGGCAGCCAGCAGGCCAAGCTGAAATGGGTCTGGCAGACTGTAAAACACTGTGGCCCGGCTCTAGCAGTAAAATAGCATGCACAAAATGGTGCTTCAGAAGCCTACTAGTAGCTGCCTACCCTGGCTGCCTCCTTTATTATAAAAAAAAAAAAACCAAACAAAAACCAAACCACTGTCTGAGGTGCCCCCACATGCAAGCTAGTGATGGGCAGCTAAATGGGACCATTACCAAGCGAGAAGCGCATAATTAACAGCCACCGTGTATGTTTGGAAATCTGTGACCAAAGATGGACTAGGTGCCTGAACCACTAAAATAAATGGTTTGTCCAGCTCATTACCCTATCAGTGATGGCTTGGGGGTTCTTGGGTGCCCTATCAACACTCTAATTGGTGCCACTCGCATCACAGCATTTGTAGTGTGTTGTTACAAATGCTAATTTATGCCTAGATGGTAATAGCTTCATTCTTTACCTCATGGAGAAGCAGAGGAGTGAGTGAAAGCACACTTCTGCAGAGCAGAGGAGATTATCGGGGGCTCAATGACTATTGGCTTTTGCATTTGCCAAAACACATCCCGTGTCTCTGCTAGGACACATTGGGAGAAAACAAGGACATTCAGATCCTATTACAAAGCAGACAAAACAGGTCCGGGCTGCAAGAGGGAGGAGGGAATCATATTGAGCACGCAGATCAGCCATCTCCACTCATCCCTAAAGCAGACACGGGAGCACCGCTACCTTGTTCATCTCCAGCAGAAGGCATTTCAAAGGCAGGAAATAAAAACCAAAATGCATTCAGATAAATCCTCATGTGCAACCTGCCACCTAAAATGCGCAATTCATCCCATGACAGTCCACGGGAAGAGGAAAGAAAGAGCTGCAGATTCAAATGGGCCTTGGGTCACTGCTCCTGCTGCTGGCAGCACAGCTTGGGGGGGTCAAATCCTGCTCTGACTTATTCCCCCTCACTGGGGCAGCAAGGGGTTTTGCTCAGGAATGAGAGAAAAGAGAGCTTCTACTCATCCCAATGAGTCTCACACTGATGGAACAGGTGAACAGTTGGGGGTTGCTTCTGCAACTGGTCAGTTGTGCTTACCAGAGAGAAGAAAAAAACATGCACTTTAAGCTGTCAGTGGCTGAGGTTTCATTGGGTTTTCTGCGGAGAAGGGCCCTGACAGTCCAAACACTATTCCAGCTAAACAGTACATCTCTGAAAGCCTTAAATAAAGGAAAGATACTGCTGGAAATAGCATGGGGAACTCTTATTCTCCAAGCATGTATTTTTTATAGCAGAATCCTAGTCCCTGACCAGCAGTCCTGCTGATGAGAAAAAATACATGTTTTTAATTTAAAGCTAGCCACACTCAGAATTTGGTGAATGGAGAATATTACCCAAACGGAGAACAGAAATAAGTCCCAAACTGCCTGTACTCTTCCCACCAGGCCAGGCAGGGATAACACATGCAGTACAATCTCCCTTCCCATCAGGCAGTGAGGCAATGCTGTTTTAGCCAAGCTTATTCAGGAATAAGTCCAAACTTTTTTCTTACCAGCCAGGTCTTACCCCTCTACACGAGGGAAGGGAAATAACAGCTCTGCCAGACAGACCTATCTGTGCCCAAGCACAAACCACACAAGTACATCTGGGGCAGAAGAACTTTGCCTCACTTCCAGAAAAAAAATAAAGACAGCAAAAGACAGCAAAATCAGAAAAGGGAGAGCAATTTTAATAACTTGGGTCAGCATGAGCAACTAGTATCCCCACTGTGATAAAGGAGACAACCGTTTCCTGGGAAATCTAAAGTCCAGGCTGTAGAGATTTTCATCTGCTACTTTAAAAAGAACCCACTTTTATACTGTGTGTCACTATTTTCTGCTGTCTCCCTGTCATGTACAATTGCAACACCAATGGAAAGAGATCCTGCCTCCATCTTGGATTTAATGCAAGTGACATTTTTCCTCAACTATTTTTACATGGCTACTGTCAGTCCTATCAACTTTAAAATCTCAGGACAGCCTTGAAAAATCTACTGGATTTCCCTGGAAGTATCTGCAAGTATTTTTATTTATTCTTATTTCCACTATGATTTTATTTTTATTATTATTATTATTTATATGCAATTTCTCTTTTCTGTAATCTGGCTGGCAATCCCACAGAGCAAGCAGAGAGCAAATTGGCAAGCTCCAGAAGCCACGAAGTGTGGAATAATACCTAAATATCTCGATTTTAAAAGCACTTTTCCTCTAAATGTCCTTTAAGCTTTAGATTTACCTTCTGGAGAGCTTGATCTATTTTTAGTTCACAGAGTCAGGAGACCTTTCTTTGCCAATTGCTAGATGGTCAACAGTTCAAAAGTTATTGACCAACTAGCAGAGCAATAGCATAACACTGGTCTAGGTCTCATGACCCTGTCTCAGCCAAATGGATTGTTTTTGAGAAGCCCCAAGGATAATAAATTACATAGCCAAACAGACACATTAAAACACTGTGGCTGCAGAGAAGACCAGAAAGTGCCGTGCTGATGATAGGCTGCATTTTAACTCCATAATGAGCATAGGTCAGATAGTGGCTTTTAATTTACTTGGAGCGCAGTTGTTTGCATGTTAAGACCTTAGTTCCTCCACCAGGCATGGGAAGCTAAATACATGACTCTGAAATCTCTTCACAGTTTAATCTCAATGAACTCCCTCAGACCATTTACCTCCCATACAATTAATTTTGGGACAATGTCAGGCAAATAAACACACAAACAAAAACAAAGCAGGCACCTCTGCAACAGTTCTGTAGCAATGCAAACCTCTCTCAAAGAGAAAGGAGAACAAAAAGGAAAGGCTTATTAAGGGATTAACAAAGTAAGCAACCCTAGGTTTTTAGTAAATTGTTGTTGAAGTTTATATAAAGCCACAAGATGGAAAGGAGAAACTGATAATAGAGTGCACAATGCCGAGTGTCTTGCACAGTAAAACCAAGACTTGAGCAGTGGGGCACAACCATAATGAGGTGTGTTTGGTCTTCAGGGCCAGGGCTGTTTTCCCCTCTCCAAGCCGAGCAAACTGGATATCAGCTGAGAGGGTTGCCAGAGAGGGTACAGGACTTGGATGCCACTTTGTCAGGGGAATGCTACAAAATGTCATTCCCTAATCCTTTCAGTGCCTAATTAACTCTGCAAAGCTTTCCAGAAGAGAAAGAGAAAAGCAGGATGTTTTAATGGCCCGTTAACCCTTTGATGTGGGTTTATATTTTAAAGGAGCTTTAGGCATGCAGACTGAAGCAGAGAAGAAGCTTTGTTGTTGGCCCAGCCCAGCCTTTGACAGAAGGGGTCAAGTTCATTTTTCAGACTTTGAAGAGGGTCCATTGAGAAGGTCTGAGATAGCATCGAAAGGAATAAAAGAGAAATTAAAAGAGAAGAAAACCCTTCAAGATTCTTTTAAGAAAAAGCCATGGCCTTTTTGAGTTCTCTGAAGTTACAAAGCATCCCTTAATGTTCTTCAGTCCCTCCCTTCATGCAGCTCAGGGTGGCTATACCTGTGTCACCACTGTAGTGGGACACACCACCTGAAGCAGGCCACTATAATTCTTCTTTTTCCTCGTATTTCTTTCTGCGGACTGACAGCAGCTCCCTTCAAAGAGCAGAGTCCTATGAAGCCTTTGAGTTTGCTGACACAAATTCATTCTGCATCCATAATGCCAGGCAGCTGCAAGTGATCCTAAAATCCACTTAGTTCACATACACAAAAAAATTTGGATTATTAGCTTAAATATAGCTTTCCAGGTTAAGGCACATTAAATGCCAGGCTAAAGAGTTTTATATTGACAGTGACAGCAGGATCTTAGTCCCTAGGGCTGGGTGTAGGAGTTTGGCAGCTCAAGACAGTTAGACAGATGTCTTCCCCTTCCCCGCCTTTAGTCATCCAAGTACCTCTGCTAGTTTGCTATTCTAGGTAGCTGTCTGTTTTACTGATATGACAAGGTTTGCATAAGTCAAACAACTTAGATGCATACTCTAGCCATTTTCTCCAGGACTGGTTTTGTTCTAACACATACAGTCTGTTTTATCAAATGAGGAAAAAAAAAATAATCCTAGATATCAGGGAAAATACACATAGGACGTCCTACAGAGCCTGTGAGGCAGAGAGCAAACACTGCATCCCAAATTTGCCTTTTGGCATAGCAAAATGATAACCAGAAGCTCCAAGGCATATTTGGATTTCAGCTTCAACATATGGACCTACATAAGGTCGCTAAAGCCAGAAAATACCTCTCCTGCAGCTTTTCTGCATGTAGTTGGCATTTTTTTCTTGATAGGAAGTGTTTTCTCTAATTATTATGAACAGCACCAGGACTATCTGTTACTTGAATAGCAGCTGTAACTCAGGTGATTTCAATGGAGAGCGTATAAGCCATGGTAACGAGTCTAGAGCCGCCTGTTACTTTTATCAGCCCTTTCCTCTCTGTATAGACATAAGAAGCAATGAATCTGTCATCAGTATTTACTCATCCTCATACCTCAATACCTCACAATCTTTAATGCACTTGCCCTCATGCTCTCTGAGACAGTTCTCATGGTTTTATCTCAGGGGTGAGAACTCAGGGAGAGGGATGCACACAGGCTTGGTCTCTCTCTCTCTCTACCTCAAGTTCCCCATGTTTAAGCTAGAGACAAATTCGCTTCAGAAACCTGCAGCAGATCAGGGAATCAAACCCTCTTCCCAGCCTACCACAGCAGCCAGTGGGGGTGCAAACCTTATTGCAGGAAGGGCAGCTTCTGTCCCAGCCCGTGGCCAGGCACGAGAATCAAGAACTGAGCTCTGAGCATTTCTGCTGCTCAGAGGCAGGAGGGACTCAGGCTTGGCAGCACATTTCACCACAGATCCATCTCAGGCAGTACTGTTATTAACTGTTAATTCCCTACAGCACGCCTGATGCTGTGCGAAGGGGATGGCTGTTGAAAGCAAGCTGACTTCACACAGCGAGCTGATATAGTTTTCATCGTTTTCCATCTCCCTCTCTTGCTTCTTTGTCTTGTCAGTCAATCAGAATTCTTTAAAACTCCACATGGAAGGTAAATAACCAGACCCAGCTCATTCCACCTCCTAACACAAGCTGTAAATAACATATTCCCAGACATTCATATTCTGTGACTTGAACTTTATGCTGAAGGGGTTTATGTGTGTTAGTACTGGAAACATATCTCTGAGGCAGACTGTGCTCAGTAGTTAATAGTTATGTGCTGCATACCTGAGCTGAGGAATCATTATACCCCCTGTGAGCAACTCAGTATTTATATATAATGATCTCATTACCAGGCAGCAATTCCAATTTTATCTAGACTTTAATATTTCTTGAAGCAAAAAAGCATAGAAAGGGGGCTCAAAATGCCAACTCAATCAAATTCTATGTTGATGGACAATTACTGAGTTGCAGGTCAGCATAAACAGAAAAAGGATTATCCTTCACCTAGACTAAACTGCTTTGCCTTGCTTCACTGTCTGAATCCCACTACGATTGACAAAGCTGCTTCCCAAACATGGTACCTAAGTGAATTGGTGAAGTTACCACCAGAGTTGCGCAAATGCAGCACTGCTGCTTCAGAGGTTGCAGTACAAAGATTTTCCTGCTATTTCCATCCATATGGTTCTCTTCTCCTTCCTCTTCAATCCTTAGCATTTCACCCCCAAAGTGAAACGTCTGGAAAATCTTAAATTCTTAGCATTCCTTCCACACCAGGTGACTGAGCTGGGCTGAGACAGGAGACACACTGGAAATATTCAGAGGACGGAGGATGCATATTTCTCTCCTGTACCCAAAAGTTCCTTTGCCACATTACAAGATCCTGGCCTCTATTCTGCTCTTTGATAAACCAATGACATCGTTTCAGATTTCCCTCAGATAAGCAAAAATACCTGATATTCCCAGATGATTCCCCAGCAGTCAGCCTTGCAACCTACCATCTTAGCCATGTCTCTTATCATACTAATTAGAAGAATGTTTCATTTGCATGCTCTACAGAAATTTCCCACATGGAAGGCACTTTATTTCCTCACATGATAATATCAGTCATAAGGACTGGCTGACTCCTTGCAATATTTGTCACAATTTTATCTTCCTTTTGCTCTCCCTGCTTGTTCCAGGGCCTACAATGAAGATTACAACAAGAACACCTCATGGTATGAAACAGATTCATTCTAGTGCTGCAAATTGTAATGAGAAGAGGGCAAGGAATTAATCCTGTCTCATCATGACAACCTCAAGATTGGAATCACACAGTTTTCCTCAGACCTGGGTGCTGCAGCATCCATCATTCTCTGAGGGAAGAGAAACAATGGACTCCGCACGATTCAATGTGAATCAAGCAAAAGCTGTAGTTTATTAATCAGATCTCACTTTTATACATTTTTTTACTTCTGTGCACGTGATCACGCATTATTTGATTGGGTGCTCCACTTTGTCCATGCAGTTTGCATGCACCTAAGCTAATACACTAATCGGCTGCTATTCTTACACTTTAAGGCCTTCTTTCTCATTTTCTGCATGCTTCACCGCTATCTTCCTTGTTGTCTGGCTTTCGCTTATCTCCCAAGGTGAGCCTCAGATCTGGTGCACAAAGTGTCCATTCTCCTGCAGGAACTGAGTCTCCACAATTCTCATCTCAGCAATACCTATTGGACGGCAGAGAGAAAACGCTTGTGCTGTGCTCCCAGCATGTATGACAGTAAAAATAAAATACAACTGGCTGCTGGTTACAAATTCCAAAATATTATTTTCTTACCTAAAATATTAAGCAACACCCATTTGTTTTAAAAACTACCTCAGAAAGAAAGAATGCCCTACTGACCAAAATTTGTTACTGTCCAATCCTGTTGCATGAACCATGGCTTCAGCTCACTGCACCCCAGACATACATTTTTTTGCTGTAAGGAAACTCAGCAGGTTTCATTTCAAGTGGTTAACGACATATGTGAAGTGAGTACATGAGTGTATTTTTCTTGTCTGATGGGTTAGTGGCTTTTTTTATCTGCCTGAATTTCTTTTAAAAGGAACTTCAATCAGAAAATTAGTAAGCATCTCTAATAGATTTTGTCTCCTGTCACAGCCTCTCTGCTTACATTCAACTAACCAAGTAATCTCCCAAATCAAAAGCATCACCCCCATCCCTATAATCTCATTGCTTTCATTAGGACAGATGGATCTTTCAGGCAGAGCTGAAAATCTACATATGATTCAGGGAAACCCCAGGAAAATTGATTACCAAATCTCCCCATCCTATCCAATAGCTGTAAAATATACAGTGCCTTTCTGAAGGGATGTGAGCAGCTGCTGTCACGCTCCAGCATCAGCCAGTGGTAAGGGGCTGCTCATTGGCTCCACACACTGACAGGCGAAAAAGCAAGGTAACAGCACCAAAGGGGTGATTCAGACCAAGGCTGTTGGAAAGATATTCCTACCTCTTCAAGATAATTCCACGTACAGTCATCATCCTAATGGCTGATAATGTAGACTGGAATTAGACTGGAAGTAGTTAAATTTTGTGTGCCAGTACTGAGCAGGCCAGGCTTGTGTTTTCAGCTCTACCGTATAGTCATGACATTGTATTGCTTTGGTTGTTTGTTATTTGTTCCTGTACCAATGGTTTAGTTATTTTCCTGGAAATAGGACTGGTCTGTCAGACTACATGACCAGATTTCTGCTCATTTCCATTAGGTACTTGTGCACTACAAAAACACGATAATCATAGCCTCCCTCTGATGACTATTTTCCAGCATTGCACAGAAGAGGGCTGGCTGACCACCTACAAATCTCATAAACTGCACTTACATTTACAGTAAGCTCACATTTTGTAACAAGTAGTCGTAAATACTCCTTTCAGAGTATTTATTGCAAATGGAAAATCTTCTACACAAATTGGTAACAACTCAGCTAACTGTCGCCTCTTGTATGTTGTTATCCACTACTTTTCACTCCTAATACAGGAAGTTTTATATTGCATGTCAGATGATTGTGATATATCATGTGATGCATCAGGCAAAATACTAAATGCGGCTTTCTGGCACCACCAGTAGCATAAAAAGCATCTAGTGTAATGTATTATAATAATCTGTCCTGTTCACTACCACCCACAATTAATTTTATTTACTTGTGCATTTTTTCTTTCAGACAGATTTATTTTCAGCTAAGTTCAAAGGCTGAAAGAGGGAAATTAAGCATTCTCATCTTTCATTAGAGATACAGCAATGCATGCTCTATCTTCCCATTCCTTGTGCAGTTTACGCCAGTGCAAAATACTGGTCTGATACAAGCAAAGTGATTGCTATGGGTATTGACCATCATTAGATAAGGATGCTAATGAAGTGCACCACCTAGCAACTGCAGCATGCATACAAGGTTGCTGCAGGGCTTATCCTCCAGTTGCACACTGCATACTAAAGCCTGCTCTGCACAATTTCATTAGCGATGTTATGGCTGGCAGAATTAAATTTACACTATACCTACCTGTACTGTAATCACACCTTTGCTTGCTGCCTAAATGTACTTTTCAAATGTGCCTATTTAAAGGCAATAAATATGACTTTTTACAAGGCAATGCAGATTGCCTTCTCCCCACTCTTGCTCATCCTAAGGATATTGCGCTGCCCTTGCCTTCTTTTGAGACAATATTTGAAATGTCATCTGCTTCTTGCTTTCAGAACAAGAAAGCATTGCTAAGGGCAAAGGCCTTTTCCTTACAGTGTATGAATTTATCTTTCTCTTATTTCCTAATCCTATTATCTGTATCTACTTTATCTGTTAAACCCAAGCTCAGCTGTATTCTAGCTCCATTAAAACCATCCAGCAGTGTATCTTCAGCAATCAGAAGCTCACTTCCTCATGCTACCTTTTGGGTAACACTCCAAACTGCCCTTTATGTACTCTTGTCTTCAGAAGCCTTTGCTACTATTCAGGATCCCTTTATGATACAAGCACTCTTCTTTGAATCTGTCACCTGAAAGCACTTTCTGAGTGCCTGCATTCATTAACCGAAGGAAATAAGTTGTGCTTGCAAGAGTGGAGCCTTCCTAAGAGAATCTCTATTTTGAAAGAACAGACTTCTTAAAAAGATAAGATCCGGTACAGCTAAACTATACACTCCACACTAATGATTTATTTAACATTAGTTAAGGGAGAAGTCTGGTGATCCTAGTGAAAACAGAGTTGCGCTGTAAATAATACGCATAATCACACTACCCATTAAAGCTGCAATTTGGTTTTCCTCTGGGTATCAAACACATGTATTATTAGCCAATGCAGCAGCATCAAGCAATAAGGGAAGCATATGTCAGACGGCAAAACTAGATCTAAGGCAATCAGCTGCCTCCATCAGCGTTCAGTTTTGCTGCAGTTTTTTCGGGAGCATTGCTCTCACATCGATATTTGGACTCCTCAGCCTGTGTATTTCCATGGGAGCACACCACAAAGAACACTCTTCTCTTTTTTCCCCTTTCTCATCCTTGTCACCCCTACCTCACTCACACCTGTACAGAGGATTTTATCCTACAGTCCTAGCATACAATGGGGTATTCCAGCACTAAGTTCATGCCAGTTTGGGGTTTAGGGTTTTCTTCCCTAGGAAATATGTTTCTAAGACCTGGGCAGCTTTCACTGGGATATTTGAAAATAACCTAGGTCTGCAGGAAAGTTATGGTCCTTCTGACCTGACTGTTCATTGCACCCATTACAACGTAAATATGTGACTTTATGGGGGTAGACAGTCAGTATGTCTCACGGTAGATTCTGTATCCTTAACTTAAGTCGAAAGCAGCCTTCTTATTATGTTTTGATAGCTCAAAGCCACAGGAAATAGAGAGCAGGCTGAGCATTTCTGCTCTTTGTTAAAGTGAAAGGACAATCAACATCAGGAACATTAGTGGTGGCAGAACACAAGATTGCTCAGCAGTGTATGAAAAGAAAACTAGTCATCTGAATTGAATTTTCAGCTGGGGCCTAAGAGGCCAAATTTAATCATCCACCTAAAATTATCACACAAGTCAATATTCCCTACTTCCCTTTGCAAGGGAAAGAAACTGATTCTCTATTTTTCAGTCAAGCAGGTGGCCTTGAGGCAACTAACCAGCTGGCTGATAGCTAAATACCTTTGCCAAGACAAAAGCTAGTAGCATGATTGATTACCTTCCTGTTGTACTGGAAGTGGACCCTCCTCACCAGTCTGACTCCCAAGCTCCTGCTCTGCTAGCATGCAGAAAAACTATTCCAAGAGCTGGTATAGGTGGTCCTAAATGCCAGCTTCTGCCTGGCCTTTGCGTTAGCAACCTACTAGGTCGCTTTACTGATGGGACAGCAATAAAAGTACTTGAATTTTAAATTTCATTTTAGAGATGCCAAAGATATACCAACAATATCAACATCAAGGCATTGCATTCCACACCTTACCCATGGTGGGTATGTCACAGGGATGCTTGGAGCTGGAAGAGCACTGAGGGGACACACCCGTCTGGAGCTGAATAGCCTCTTGTGGTGCTGTAGCACCATCAAGCTTAGCAAAAAGCTGCCAAAAAAACTCCCAACAAGCTGGATAAACACTTGAGTCATGCAAGCTAAGCTCTACACTGCCGTGACTGCATAGCTAGCAGCATCCAGGCTAGTATTCACTTTGCAGACAGCCCAGAATCTGTCTGTGCTACCTTGCGGTCACACTTTTGATTACTTCATTCCCTGCAGTGCCTGCTAAGATCAACCGTAGTTTTATGTGCTCCTGGGAGAAAGAAAATTCATGAGTCCCATCACACCTCCTTCTTCTTAGATCACATCCTGACCTTCTTGCATAAAAAATAGCCTCCTGGCTAGTCTGAAGCCAGCCTGTCACCAACAGGCACTCACCTGATACAAGGTTTTGCTGGGTAATACAGCTATGATCACACACACAAGGAAACCATGGGGTGGGACAGAAGCAGAGTCCCAGGCAAAGCCTGCAAGCTCCTGTCAGTCCTTTAGTAGCTAAACAGGAGGACAGCCTGCAGGCTCAACCTGACATGCTGGTGCTGGGGTCGTTATGGCAGTGTGGAATGCAGCCCTGGAGAAACAGGGTCATACAATCAAGTGACATTAACTCAGCTGTTCAGCTGTCATTCCCTTCCACTTCTGGGACCGCAGACTTTGAAGGAAGGACAGGAGACAAGTCTTGGGATTCCCATGCCCAGCCCTAGCACAGAGAAGCTTCCTGGCTGATTTATTCATGCCTCTGTTTTCACGTGTGTGAAATGGCTGTGGCAAAAATAAGACATGACACAGACATTAAGAGAAGAAACCAAGTGTAAAATGAAGAACTGTACGGCTGCAAGCTTGTTTCTCATTATCTTCCTATCAATCCCATCTTCCCATTCCAGACTGCTTTTAATCACCCTGTCTGTGGGGCCCCATCACTGTAACCATCCCTTTCCCTCTGCGGGTAAGAATCACAGCCTTGCCTGTGTATATGAGGATACCGTCAAATGTTTCTGAACATTTCTGGAGGCAGGAAAAGCTCTGGAAACTCCAGTGCAGCTGACATGAGCAAAGGGCATCCATAAAATACAGGAGTATTGTCTGGGCCTGAGGACAGGTGGATCTGAGTTAAAACATACAGAAATAGCCATAAAGTAGAAAGGAAAAGGAATTATTCTTTCTATAAGAGATTTTCCAGCTGTACTTTAGATGACATTCTAACTGGGAGGCACATGAAGGGAAAATGTTTAAAATATAGATTGCTTCAGCTTTGAGGGAGTTTCCATCCTAGCCAATGCAAACCTTTAGGGGAAAAAACACAGGTTTTGTTACAGGCCTGTGTTACAAATGTGCAAGTCGGGAGGTTTACTTCGCTATGTCAGTTTATGAAGGTTGAATATTTCATTCAGGGGGGAGAAGGGTGAGACACCCAATCCAGCAGCTATAGATGTATGTCTGATTAAGTGTATAATTTACACACCGAGCTCAATCATGAGCCTGTTCATGAGCTAATCCACCTCCCACATCACTGTTTGCAGGATCAGGCCCTACAACAACATAAAAGCCAAGGAACGGACAGGAGATGAATTGCAAAAACAGCTTTCACAGAGCACAAAATGCCTCAGGTTGATAGCTGAGAATGCACTGCGGTCTCTAGAGACAAATTCTCTCATACCAGCTCTCTTACTGTGTCACAGAAACATTGTTTGCTTGGTTTTAGGTTTTAGATGAAGGTAAGAAAAAGAAATACTTCAGTGAAACTATGTGCCATTCATGGAAGGAGTTTGCTATAACTGCCATGTTATTTTTTTGTAATACAAGGGGAACCAGCAAGGTATGTTGGGAATATTGGAAATAACACAAAGGAACCAAGCATTTACAGTGCAAATAATTATGTTGTTTCTTGTGCATATCTCTGCGCCACAGCTGTATGCTTTAGCTTTGCCCGAGGACACACTATAAGCCTGTACCCAGAGGTGCAAGGCTTGATTCTGCACGGTGCAAGGAGTTGTCATCATTGGGATTACTGAGATGTCAAGCAAATGCCTACAAACTTTGCAGAACCGAGGACAGAAAATTGGATAGCCTGCAAGAGGGAGCCTCTAGTGGGCAGGAACTAGAAAAGTACCCTACAGCTGGCATTAGACATTCAGAAGTTGCAGTCTTGAAACTAGCTGAAGTCTTTCAGTCCCTGTCTGTCCTTCCCCTCCAGACAATATGCCTAAGTGCAGCCCTTACATTTGGTGCAACTCTGTGGAGAGCTGCAGCCAGGTACATGTTCAGCTGAAAAACCCAGGGGGGAGAAAAACTCAAAAAACCCTCAGTTTTTCAGCTTCCCGAATCCAATTCACTGTGCAGCTGCTCAAGCAGCTCTGCCACACAACAGAAGGGGCGAAGCAGAAGCAGGGATTTTGTCTGATGATGCTGCCTCCAAACTACAGTCCCAGCAGCCCCAGTGTGAATCTGCAGGACTCAGACTCCCAGAGATGAGCTTACCCACTGGTAACAGAAAGAAAATTTAAGCCTCATTTCAAGAGAACTTGAGTATTTTCCTTCTGGTTTGCTTAAGTGAAGATGAAACAGCTGTCCAAGGTGGAAACCAAATGATTCGTTTATCCCTGCAGATGCAATGAATGACTTCCTCCAGACCGTTTTCAACACGTCAGTACCACCTAGCACCACTGAGAAAAACCCAGCTCCATGCATAAGTGTAGATACACAGAAATATATAAACTGATGGTAACATTGCCATTCCTCGGTAGTCGCAAGTGGATTTAGTAATTACAGTCAAATTTACTACATTTCACAAAGCACTAACTAGGTTGAGATGGTTGAGTGGGTTTAAACGTAACTATAAATGCTGAAAGCACCAAAAGGTTTGACAGGATTTGCCTCAGTTCTAAGCAGGGCTACAGCAAACATTCACCAAGAAAAGAACACTAATATTCAAGGATTTGCATTTCATCAAAACAATTATTTTTTGAGCTTGAAAAAGAACATCCTGAGATCCCTTTCATTCACTCCAATTCCTCTTCTGAGCATGAATCCAAATAAATTTCAAATTGCAAAATACATTTCTAATCTATCTGAGATATTTGACTTCTAACAAACATTAGGACAGGTGTATGTTCATGGTGAGACTTGCCATCCCATGAAACTCATATTTTCTATATTCCTCAGTCGCCCTGGAAACAAAAACAACAAAAAACCAACATCAACAGTATAAAGTATTACGAAAAATAAAAAGTATCTGAGTTAAATGGAACCAGGAGGGCTTTTTCCTTGTCAGTCTGAGGGCTAAGTGCTTTGTGTTCTCTGTGCAATTTACTAACAGCACTGAAACTGTGGAATTGCATAGCTAAGTGTGAAATCAGTGAAATGGGGATCAAGAAAGATACCAACACGCAAGAATGATGCAAATCTTGGGCAACCAAAGATGCTCTATGGTATATTCCTCGGGGACTACTGGTTATTCACAGAAGCTCTGTCCACCTCACTTCTGTTTGTGTGAAGAGCACCCTGAAATAATACAAAATAAATTTTTAATTATGTACCCCTTCCCAACCACCTCCTGCCATGAGTCAAAGATCTGACTATGGGCTTCTGAAAAGGAACATTTCTGCATTCCTTGCTTCCATCTCAGCTCCAGCACAACGAAAGATATTCAAAATGCCTAAAAAGAAAGGAAATTCTTCTTCAGAATATCACAAACGGTTTGGGCACAAATTGCACGTCAAGCTCAAAAAAAAAAAAAATATTGTGAAAGCTTCTGTCAATCATATCGTCAGGTAGCAGGAAAATAATATTATACAACACCTATTGGCCTGCAGGCAGAGTGGGTAGGTGTTATCCACAGAGTACAGTATCTCCAATTATAGGAGGAGGGTAAAAGACATGCTAGGAACAGAGGGAAAAGAAAGTGAAATCTGAAGGACGCTTTGAGGTTGGCACATTACTTCAGGCTTACGTTCTTACACCAGGCTGCAGGAAAAGCTGAGCCAGCCCCAGGCTCCCAGGGAGCTGGGATCCCAATGCCCAGGCTTCACTGTGAGACCACCTCCAGCAGCACCAACATCCCCATGCACCCCAGCTCTGCTACTACCCATCCACCCAAACACAGCACTTGCTGCCCCTTGAGAGGGAGGTGCTCCTCTGGCCCAGGCCAGGATGAGGAAAGAAACCTGCAAAAATTCCTGCAGGGAAGTCTCCAAGGAATATCTGTCATTGTGTTGATGTAGCAAAGAGGATGGCCTTCAGGGACCACCTGGGCCCTGCATTAGCATCACAGAAAGGCTAAAGAGGGCCAGGATGGGAAAAGAAGAAAAGAGAAAACAGCAAATAAAGTTTGATTTCTCTCCCTTTCTATTTTTAAATTGGCACTGCAAAGTAGACGGTAAGGCATCCAAGATTACCATTCTAAAGGCAAATCAAGTTATAGCCATATCTTCAGGATACAGCATTGTTTCAGAGCAACTGAGGGTAGAACTCAGCCCTAGAATCCAAACATGTGCCGTTATAATACAGAAATCTTAGGAAGATACACACAGAATTTCAAACCCAGATAACTAGAATTTGTCTGGGCCATAACCTACCCCAGAGCTTATCATTAGGCAAAGTCAGCTTTAAAAAAGGCATTGGATCTTGAGAAGACATTCAGGAAAGATACATCAATAAAATGCCCGTTCAAATCTCCTTTGAACCTTTTCCTAATAATACTTAATCCGAAAATGTCTGCATTTTGAGCAAGCCCTGGTAAATTCTTGGTAAAAAGGAAGGTGAAGGGGTCTTGCTCCATACATCTCTCATCCAAACAACTCTTTCACAGAAAATAAACAACCAAGAGTTACAGAAACCTGGAGAAACTCAGCAAGCATATACAACTGTAAGGTAGAGAAAATCAAATACTACCACAAAGTGGACAAAAAGAAATAAAACTAAAATCACCCCAGCCTCAACATTCCTATTTATAAACTACAGCCTTCAAAACTTCAAAATCCTGGCAATGCAGTTATACTTTCAAACTATCTGAAATCACGAGGTTTGCGCTAATTCAGAGATGTGAGGACCATTGCAGAAAAAAAAAAAAAAAAGAAAGAAAAAATAATAAATAAAAATAAAAAACACCTCTAGGTAGTGAGGTTTTGAATACAGCTCGTTTATAGATGGTCAAAAAACACGGCTGAAAATACCAGATGGGGTAAAATCTTAATGCTGTTGAAGTCACCATCTGATTTCCAGTGGGAAAAGGAGTGTCCCTACTCCAGTCAAAGGCAACACTTCTACCAGGTCAGTGCGATCAGGAAGATAACTTGGCCTTGGTTCATGGTCAAATAGTTGTCTTCTGGATCTGCACCTTGTGACCCCATGCCATGTTGAGTATGAGCATGCCCACAAAGGTTAGAGACAACTGAGAAGTTCTTACCATAGCTTCTCAGAAGCTCCTCTCGGGCCAAACCTGAAGAGTCACAAGAACAATTTGTTAGATGAGCAATAGTCACTCCTGGAGCCTTCTGCAGACACTCAGCTTTCATTCAGTGCTAAAAGACAGTGGCCAGTAAGTCCCAATGTATCTCCCAACCTCTCAGTCTAGGGGAGAAAAACACTTCCACATCACAAACTCATTTTCCTCAATAACTCCCTATCTTCTCTTCTTACCCAAACCCTGCAAGAAAAGCATTGCTGGCTTGCGTTAGACTAGAGCATAGCCACCAACAGATGCCACAATGGCAGACACTTGGCATTTCTGAGCTGATTAAAAGCAGAAGGTGCAAGGAACACCATGAAACAGGCTGTTCTGATGAGATCTTTGTATTTCAGACCTAAGGCAGCACGTGCTAGTAACAAGGAACACTCCTGGGTGACTCTGCAAGCCAAGGCTTTTCTAGTTTTCTGTCATCCCGGTTGTCCATTAATGTGATTCAAATGTTGACTGCCTTTGGGTATATTCCCTCACCAATTTCATCAACGACATCTCACAGAACCAGCTTAAAGAATCTAAAATTGCCTCCTGCACTGCAGCTCCCAAATCCCAAATTATAACCAATGCTTTTAGAAAGGCTATTTTCAAGCAAATCATGTATAACATTGTCTTCAGCACCATTCCCCTGTAAGATGAAAGGAGGAAATTTCACTAATGGCTTTTCACCTATTTTTCACTACCGTTGCTGAGAAGAATGTGCTAAAAGTAATACCGGTGATAAGAACAGGCTGAAGTGTAGGTGTGTAGCAGGTATAAGTCTGCTTTTCTTCACCTTCATGAACATCAGTAATTCTTTCCATAGCACATTATTATCAGGGGAGCATATAATGTCACCATGTGGCAGAAAAGTATCTCTGTTTCTCTTCCCACCTGTTTTTTACATCCAAATTCCTACCCAATAGCTACTGATGATGACAAAACAAGGCAAAATCAAGTTTCAATTTCCTCCTTAACTATTTTCCCATAAGAAAGCAGATCTCTGCAAAATGCTTTTCTGTCTGGCCCCCTTGCTTTGGTGGATCAGCACGAATACATTTTTGACAAGGGTAATGTTCATTTTTAGACAAGGAATCACCCTCTATATCCAGTCTGCCAAAATTGTGGCTTATTCATTTTCACTCTCTCATGCAAGCAACCCTGCATTTCCCTGCATCCATCACACAGATGTCTTGGTCAGTGCACATTAAAGGATTAGCTTGCCCACTTCTTTCAAAGAAAACTAAACAGTGGGAATATGCTAGTTGTTAAAAGAAAAAAAAAAAAAAGAAATAGAAAAGAAGAAAGAAAGGGCCCTTCTCCGCTGAAAATGAAACTTTATATCTCAGGGAACAATACAACATGTTCTCTGTAGGACACATTATGAACCCCTTATTGCATCCAGGATTTATGATCAAGTTCTCCTACAATGATCCCAAAGTGACAAACAATTTGAGTTAAAGAAATCCCCTCCCGATGCCTTTTGCAAAAGCCTTTACTGCCATCTAATGGCACTTTTCAAGAAAGCCAGCACAGCTCTGGTTTCGAGCAGGTCTTTAAGGAAAAGTGCCACAGCCTCATCAGGCATTCACAGCACCTTTCTAGCATGCTGCCCCAGTGTCCTTCAGAAGCAGAGCCGGGGACGCTACTCAACCCACAGCTGCCGCAAAGTGATTAACTACCTTCATACTTAGTCTTTAGTACACTCTCTATGTGTTAATCGTGGCTTTGCAACAATTCAAAAAAAAAAAAAAAAAAAGCACAAACCATGAAAGGGCTTTGCCCTGAGAACAAACTCCCTTGAGCACCAGCAGATAGCTGTGCCTCTTGCTAAACTCAGGATGCACCAACCTGAGCACGGAGCAGCACTGAGGCACGCTGCCATGGAGCAGCACTTCCTAAGCAGGATCCTAGAATCACAGAACAGATTAGAGTAGACCTTCAAAGGTCATGTAGTCCAACCCACCTGCAATCAGCAGGGCCATCTTCAACTAGATCAGGTTGCTCAGAGCCCCATCCAACCTGACCTTGAATTTTTCCAGGATGTGGCACCTCCCACCTCTGTGGGCAACCTGTTCCACTGTTTCACCAACCCCAGCATAAAAAAATGTAAATCTACCCTCTTTTAGTTTAGAATCACTACCTCTTGTCCTATCACAACAGGTCCCCTGAAAAGTTTGGTCCCATCTTTCCTGTTGTCCCCCTTTTAGTACTGAAAGGCTGCAATAATGGCTCCTCAGAGCTGCCTCTTCTTCAGGGTGAACAATGCTAACTCTCTCAGCCTGTCCTCACAGCAAAGCCATTCCACCCCTCTGACCATTTTTATGGCCCTCCTCTGGATGTGCTGCAACATATGTGTTTGCTGTGCTGAGGACTCCACAGCTGGACACAGTACTCCAGATGGGGTATCACCAGAACAGAGCAGAGGGACAGAAACACCTCCCTCGATCTGCTGACCATGCTTCTTTTGATGTGGCCTAGAATATGGTTGGCCTTCTGGGCTACGAGCGCCCGTTGCCAGCTCATGTCCAGCTTTTCATCCACCAGTACCTTCAAGTCCTTCTGCACTGGGCTGCTTCTCAATCCCTTCATCCCACAGCACATATTGATATGGGGAGTTGCCCTAACCCAGGTGCAGGACTTTGAACTTGGCCTTGTTGAACCTCATGAGGTTCCCACAGTCCCACTTCTTGAGCCTGTCCAGGATGAGATACCCACCCCTCCAGTGACAAGAAGCAAGGAGCCAGTTCTGATTAAGCATCTAGCAAATAGTGGAGAAAAGAAGTGGCTGTGAAGAGGGACTGAACTATGATGGAAACTGGGTCAGGACCGTCTCCCACAAACACTGACCAAAGGGATGGAGTGGGTAACAGGAAGCAGGCTGCAGAGAGGGATGCTGCTCAGCCTATTTCTAGCTCGGTGGCTTATCCACCCAGGGAGGGAAGCCCTCAACACTAAACCAACTCTAGGCAACAATGTCCCCTTCATTCCTGCTTGGCTATCCCCACAACTCTGCAACAGCCTTCGGGTTTGGATTTTTCTGGATAACCACTCTTCTCACCTTTTTTGTTTAGCTTTGCCTGGATCAGGAGTAGTTTCAGGGGAGCTATACTGAAAAACTGGTGTAAGAGAAGGTCTTAAAGCAGCTATTTTCTAAATACACATTTCCAAGAAAAAAAAAATTAAAAAACAATAACAAGAAGTTTCTCCAGTAAGCTGCATAAAAGCTCAAAATACAAAAATATATAGAGAAGAGTGCTTACCAAAAACCACCAATTACCTAGGAAAGATCTGTGCTGCTGGCAAGATTGTGAGGAGTACAACTGAACCCAAGGGCCCTGAATGAGCAAGTAAATGAAGAATATGAAACTATTTTGTGCTTACAAATGTTTTCTTTTAATTTTCAAGATCTGAAATGAATGACCTAATCAAACGCAGGAAAAAAAATTGCCTTCACTATCTCATTAGTATCATCTTGAAATGTGCGGGTAGCCATAATTTTTTTTCTCAGGTAAAATCCCATCAATTTAGAGATTCACAGATACAAGGGAGAAAATGATGCAGCCTAGAATGGTATAATCACATAAACACATCAACATAAATACGAAAGAAACAGATAAGCCACTACAAATTGAAAATAAAAATCACCTAATGGAAGGAAGGTACTTAGAAACCAGCTCCCAGCTTGTGTCTCTTTCTAGGACAGATATGAGCACAGTACTTTGTCCTTCCCTTGTCTGTCTGCTACTGTAAGTAGCAAGTATTATTTGTTCATTGTATGTAATTAAGATGTTTCTGTAAGATGCACATCCATGGCATGTACTAAGGATCTCAAAATTTTTTTCAGACCTACTGCTATTCCTGGACAGCAAGCACTTTAACATAGCACAGCAGAAAAACCAAATTTCCACTCACATTGCAACTTTCTATGGTCATTTTCCTCAGTCCAGAAGTTATCAGTGACCTGTATTATCACTGAATGTGCCGGTGAATTAAGGGAATTTCTCTTTTACATATTTACACCTCTCTGACAACTCACTCCTCACAAAGAGTTCTGCAAGAGAAGCTGCGTTTGAACAATTTTCATGGAAATTTTCACTTTGTGCTTATGACTGGTATATGTTTTGTTTTCTAATTAAAGTATTTCCAGAGCATTTTGTGTTCAGTAACTGGATGAATTCTTAAGGCCTATCAAATGAAAGGCGCAGCAGCTCTTGTTAGCATATCTTGTGATATTATAGAGATAACTACCAAGAATACGCCAAATGATTAGAAAAGTAAGAATACAGTTCAGTTGCACAAATAAAAATATATTTGTTTAAATTTCAAACTTACGTTTGCCCAGGTTCTTCTGGGTGCTTCCTTTATTGATGGCCATAGGCATTACATCCTCTTTAACAAAATCAGAGCAAGAAAAGAAAACCAAGGCTTAGGATGAGGAAGAACATGGAACCTTTATGATACGCCTCATAGTCTATCAACAACTGAACCACTTTCTCAGTTTTCAAGAAAGAGTTGCTCTATTTTTTGGAGAGAGCAGGTCAATCTAACAAACACAAAGTGCATAATTTCAACCACCTACAATGATTCGGTCATTTCTGGATGTAAACACACACACAAACATGCCTGCACACACACACACACACGTATCCTGAATTCTCAGCACAGGATCTGAGATGAACACAAAGACTTGTGGATATAAACATTGGTTATGAACCTGGGGATGTGAAATCTGATGCCAACATGGAATTGCCTTGAGATGCCTTATTGAAAAATGTACTGGAAATACTAGCATACCTTTCAAGGACAGCATGCTTTGTGATCAATTGGCTGGATTTTCTTGAAACCTTTCATATACCATGCAGTAAAGGGATAATAAAATAATGTCTCTGCATTTTCAGTACCTAGCAGGAATTTGAGCTACACACGAATACATCCTGAGTGATCCAAGACAAATGTACTGTAATGACAGAAACATTGCTGAGCCTCTCTAGTACAAGCCCCCATGAAAAAACATTTCCAGTCTGAAAAACAAAAGGCAGAGAAAGAGGAAGAGTTTAATTTTCCTGATCCCAGTTCTTGCAGTGGATATTCTCAGGCTCCAGCCTGTGCTCTTTCCTCTTCAAAGACTGCAGTGTAACACTCAAGGACTGCAGTATAACATTTTCTTTCAGCTCTGCATATTCCTTACATTATATCCATAGGAAAACATGTCCACTTAGTCATACATCTGTTCCGCTTGTTCATTCAAGTACTATTTCGACATTCCTTCCCCTCTCATTTCATAATATTGGCTATGAGGTTTGTGGTATAGTCTTTTACACGCTTTGTAAAGTTTGAGGAGATTGCTATAGGTAGCCTTGAGCCAGATAACCTTGCTGTCATTATTTTTCCAGGGATGCTGGGATCACCTAGATCTTTTTAAAGCTTCTTCACAATGTCCCAATGGACAGCAACAGAGTATTTTCAGCTGTTGGATCCTTTCTTTAGAATTATCTGCCCAGGCAGTGATAGCTGCATTCAGTCTGGGCAAAAACACTTTTTTTTTTACTAGGTCTTTCATTTAGTTATAGAGTCATAACATGTCTCTTGGCTGTACCTGAATTCAAAATAAGTGTCCTTTAATGTATTTAACAATACTGCTTTAAAATGGCCTAGGAAAAGCTTTGCAGCGGAATTTGTTTCCTGAGAAGATAAGAGCGGGGAGAATAATTTCTGATTTTATGGCTGGAGAGTCGTATTAAGAGGTCTTCTCAGCTATTTTTTAGCAAATAAAATTATTCAGCTACTCACCACTTTTCTCCTCCAGGGAATCTCAGAGTTCTCCGCACTAGTTCCAGCTGAGGAACGTGCAAGGGATGTTGTAAACAACAATTTACATAACTCTGCCGGCACTAATATCATCAGTGACACTGCTGAGGAAGTCCACCTGACCACACCAGGGCAGGAGGACCAGGCACAGATTCCTGCCTACCCTCATTCTGGCTATGACTCGAAACATCCTCTGCCACTGGGCAGCCCAGGGATTGGTACCCACTGCCTTAATGCCATTTTCCTCTTTCTGTTTTCCAGGGACTAACTCGGTGCTCACAGCATCCCTTCTGCTCAGCAGACAGCATCTATTTGCCATGTGTCATCATCCCGTCTGCCTGCACATCCAAAATCCCAGGTCAAAGCAAATTTTGTTATATTTTATCCCAAAGATAAATGTGTCTTTACCCAGTAAGTGTTACACTTTAACAAGTAAATTCTTATC
>VZRU01012577.1:31310-54904 GCA_013398155.1 Pedionomus torquatus | reverse complement strand
AAGGGAAGGGAAGGGAAGGGAAGGGGGAACGGAAAAGGAGAAAGGTAGAGATACACACTGGTGCTCCCTGGACTGTCAAGTAGGATGCATGGTTCACTAAGTAGTCAGACAGCACTTTTCACCTTTCTAAGCAAGGATGCTTTTAAAGCCTCTAGATCTGTCAGCCCTCGCAAACTCACATAGCCAAATGTGACAGTGAATCTAGAATCTTCTGCCCATTTGCTGTATGGTGCTGGCCATAACTTCAGCAGCTCCATACTTCCTGATAATGGCTTACTCACCATTTTCCCAGGCAAAAGGATTCTGTTACTAGAAAATGCTATAAACAAATTTCCTAGAGAAAAAGACTTCTGTAGAGTTTCTCTGCTCCGATCGCTTTACTTGAAGCTGAGGCTTGCTATTCTAGCTGTTCCTTCAAAGCTCAGTGTATTTTGATAAAGGACATCAGTGGCTGCAAACCTTTTCATCAGAGGCATTGACTATTTAATTTTACAGTTGTGGCTCTTTTCCACAAGGAATACAGAGAATTCATTAGTAATCACACATCAGAGAGTGCATCCACCTACATGTTCCTCTCCTTTGGCGATTGTATAATTACACAATCATCCCTTATCAAAGAAACTTTTCCCTTTAACTTCTACGCAATAATTGCCTGTGGCTTTGCTTCCCTTTATCTCCCATAAAGAGAGGGAAATGCTAAAAAACCACTTGTGTCAAGGGTTGCTCTGGTTTCCTTTAAACAGCAAAACACAGGGTACGTGTGGAGAGAAATGTTAATCTACTCCCAAAACCACAGAAAGTAAAACTCAAAAAAATAGTCTTCCAGTCAGCAAGTGACAACCACGCACGATGGGGGCTAGAAGGAGCGAGACCCTCAAGCCGTCGCTGTTCTGTCTCTCTATCTCTCCTTCTCTCGCTTTTTTAATTCCTCGTTGGCATTTTGTTATTAGTCCCCACACAGTAAACAACGGGTTGCAAATTCTGACAAAATGAACTGCTGAAAGGATTATTCATCCCTCCGCGAGATTGCTCTGTGAGCTGAGAGCTACATGTTCTGCATTCTGTGACTAAGATACAGTCCCATGTGTTTTCCCAGTTCAATCAAGTGTGCGAAGAACTGTCACAATAGTCCTTGATGCCAAGAAAATAAAATTTAGGGGAGAATGGGAAACCTGAGTTGCATTTTAATGGCGTTTCATTTGCACCTGTTTTCTCTACTCTTTGTTTATTTTATTCTATTTTAATCTTTATTGACAATTCATTAAAGCCTTATCATCCCTCTCAACAGCAAAAGAAAAGGGAGTTGTTATTGTACCTGTCTGGATAATTGTTACTGAAGTGTTGTCAAATTCTTAGAAGTGGCTATATATCTTTCATGTCAGACCACTGGGACTGATACAAAAACATTTCCAAGCTTCTGCAGGGTTTGGGTGGTTTTTTTTCCTCGCCTTTAGAAGAAGACGTAAAAAGAACAAATAAGTCAAAATGATAAATTATGACAGAAAAAAAAATCAACATTTGAATTGTTTGATAATAGCGAGAGCGTGAGGCTTGAGGGAAGATTAGAGCAGCATCAGGCAAGAACAGAACTGAAAGTTATTTAAAAGTGATAGAAACCCTCTAGGATCTGCAATCCCACCATTGTTTCCCTTTGGAAAAGCAGTTTTCAGAAGCTCCAATTAACCTTAATTGAATTCTGCCTTAGCAATATCTAGAATTTTAATTGACTGGGAAGGTGATCATAAATCTCTGTTCAAAATACAGCTTGGCCATTAGCAATTCCCAGAATGGCCCAGCGAAGTGTTATAGAGAAGGACTTGCGTATTCTGCAGGTAAGGCTGCCTCTAGATTATAAAACAAACACGCAGAAGGAAAATCCCAGTAGGAAAAGCCAGTCCAGCAAGCAGTCATTTTCTCCAGTGCTGGTAGCCATGAAAAAGAATCAATGACTCCTGCAACCAACATATCCATGTATGTACTGTCCACAACATCCTTAACGATTGTTTATTCCCTCTCTTGCTTGTCTTCCTCTGCTCCTACATTTGGCTCTAATGCTGGGTGTTTAGCTTCCACTTCAAAAATAATCATATCCTAACTTCTCTGGTGCTGGCCTCCATTACTTACATTCTTGTCTCGCACATATTCTGCTTGTTCACTTTTAGGTCAGGTTACTTTCAATCTGGCTGATATTCGCTTGTTCTGGAGATCTGGTGCTTGGAAACAGAACTGTGTGAGCTCGCTGCACTAAGAGTATTGGATTGCAATGGTTTTCAAGTGCTAACTCCTTTCTAAAACCCGCCTTTGATCACCTTGCAGTAGTCCAAACTTTTGGGCTTAGAGACATCTCACAAACATCTTGTCTTATCCTTCAGCCATCAAAAGATGCCTACTGGCTCTCCTGTGCCGCTACAACACATGGAAAGAAGCTACTTTGCCATGACTAAGTACACATTCTTAACCCTGAACTGATGGTCCAGCTGCAAGGGACAAAAGAGATGACTGTACCTACACACCAAACTTCTGACAGGACAGTGATTTGGTAAGAGTAGAGGGATTTGATCCTTGGTGGATAGAGACGCAGCCTGTACAAGGACTCTCGTGTCTCTGCCTCCAATTTCCTAAATAAAAATACGACACATACTGGTTTGTGCTATGCAAGCCTGGTGCATGGAAAATGTCTAACACAATGTATATGCTATATAGTCAACTTGCATATGCACAGTGGCCATTTGCAGATGCCTGGGAGGAGGAGACATCATTTGTTCCCCACATTAACCCACACAGGGTATGAGTTATGCTAGGAAAAAAGTGCCTTGTATATATATCTTTATGTACAACATGCACATATCTTTACATATCTTTATATGCACAACAGCAGTTGTCCTGAAAAGGAAGTAGAGAGCAACTCTGTGTCCACAGGGTTGTGTCCCACTGCTACAAACTCAACACATGCTGAAGGACTCACAAAAAGGGATCCTACAACCCCTCTTGCACCTACACAGGGCTCTCCCAGCCCAACAGGGAGGCACAGTGAGAGCTCGGCCCAAGGCAAGGCAAATTTAAAGAGGGTCAGGAGCTCAGTCTCATTGAAGACCTACCAAGTAGGAACGTCTTACAGTGCTCATGATCATCAAAGCACTTCGTAACATGGCCATTGACCCTCACAACACCCCTGGCCAGCAGGCAATTACTGCTATCTCAATTTTGTAGATGAATGAGCTAATAGAGAGTGATTCTGGGGAGAAAGAGAGCAAACACAGACACAAACACTCAGATATTCACACCTGCATATAAGGACCTGTCACATTCTTTGAGTTCCTAGCAAAGTCAGTGGGTGGTAAAAGTCCTCAGAACCTCCAAAAAGTCAAAGGTGCTCGGTTAAAAGTGAATTGGAGGCCTTAATGGCCTCCATAGTGCTACGGTAATCAGAAGGACAAGGAAAAACTCCTGAAGTCTTTTTCTTCACTGCAGGATATAAATCCCATTTATGCTAATAGGAATTTATGTCATGCAGGAAAAAGATAGGACCTTAGCTTCTAGTTCTGCATGCAGGCAGCATCTCCTTTCCTCTTCCACATCTTTTTCCTTTCTCAAAATAGAAGCAGCAAGACTAGTGACTTGCCACTGTTTCTGTAGCCACATATTGGATTTAGACAGGAATGACTGATTAAAAGTTGTGAATTAGGGTGATTTTGCTGACCCCATGGAATTGCTAGTAGAAGAGGCAGGGCAGCTGAGTGACAGAGCTGGAAAATACACTCTACACAGTAGAGTGAAGTTAGCTTGCAAGCAGCTGTACAGAGCAAAGAGCCCAGTAAAGAAAAGAAACAAGATTGTGATCATATTAATAAGTTTTAATAGACTGAGAGAGGTAGACACAAAGGGAAATCAGGCATCGGAACGAAAACCTGCTTCAAGATGAACAGGGACAAAGAAGAGGCAGAAGGGAGCTAAGTGACTCAAGTTATCTCATCTATGCAAGAAGCTGCCCAGGCACCCAGTTAGGACTCAGGCAGGGCTCAGAGGGAGGTGAAAGCAAAATGCCAACAGTGGGGAGAAGGGTGGCTTACAGACCGGGTTCAAGAAGTTGTAAGGATGTCTCATGGTATACATGCAACACAGCAGCATCAGGACTCATTACAGCAAAGTTCATCGCAGGAGAAGCAGAACTGCTACACTGACGGGTGAGCAAGAGACAGGAATGATTTTCAAGACCTCCATGTCATTACCTCACCTGACAGCAGAGGGTTTTCCCTTAAAGGTGATTTTGTAAACTGCTGGCAATGGTAACTCTATGTGTCTTGCAAACATTCTCCAAACAAAATACAGTAGACATCTTCAAAGCATCACAGTTACACATGGAAAGAGTAAAAGAGTAAAGAGATGACATCTCTTAATTTGGAGATGCCATCACCATGTACAAGTGCACAGGATTCACAAGAGAAGAAAGCTATTCAAGACAGCTTGGATCTTTTATTACTCATAGGGAGGTTAGAGCAGGTTCCACCGCATCTGATTTGGAATTTATCACCTGCCTTTGTAGGGGATGCTTTCTACACCAACTATAACAGAAGCCCAGCCAGCTAGTTTACACCAGATATCTAACTCAGTAAAGACAATGGCAGAGAAAAGCTCACACATGCCCACAAATCTAAATTAAAACCCATCATAAAGGCAACAGTTCAGTTCAAAACCAAACAGTTTTATACTAAAAATCAATAAATAATACTCATCTCATACAGTGCCTGATGGCACTGCCACAGTACCAATGGAAGTGACAATATTTATTCCAATTTATAAATGGGAAATTTGAGGCAATGAGTGATTTGTCCTGTGCCACTTCCCAGGTCAGTAGCCAAGCTGAAATCAGACCCAAGCAATCTTGGTCAACAGCACATGTCATCCAGCTGCCACCCCACCCCACAGATACTAAGGAAGATGTTCAGCAGTAGATAATTAACCTTGCAAATCCAGGCTGAGCTTTAGTTTTCCCTTTCCAAAAAGAAGACAGAAAACTCAGGATGGCTGTGCAACAGAAAGCTCACTCTCTTCAAAAGACTGAATTTCAGAGGGAAGAATTTGGCATGCTTTAGCAAGCCCTTTATGTTAAGTCTGCATGTCACAGAGCCTAGCATACTGTGGTCGGGAGCAAGGATTTAATAGCCTATATCCAAGGTGGCTGTCTAAAACAGGGCATTACACAGAAAGCTGAATGAGCTCTGGAAATGATCAAATGAGTTACAGTCCATACCTAGAGGATGCTCCAAACTGACAGTTTGGAAAGAACTTTAATGGTGTCAGTAGAAGTGGAGGGTGACACTCATGACAAGTAGTTTGATGTTACATTGAGCACTTGGCCCCAGAGCACCTGCAATTTCCCTACATATTGATTTTATGGTGTTTTTCCACTTGTCTAAAGGCCGAGTGCCTTCTGAAGGACTGTCTTCTCTCCAGGGCTCATGAAGAGCAGGAGGAAAATGTGTTTTTATCAAGACAGCAAGATGGTGCTGCCAGCAGGGACCTCTGCCTGGGTACCCACCGCTCATTGGTCATTACCATCCCCCTTTGCCCTCAGGAAACCCTCATTTAAGTCAGCCACAGGCAAAGAAGGCAGGCACAAGCAGGCTGAGCACGTTGCTGCGTTGTGCCCAGGGAGCAGGCAAGCCCTCAAGGGGTCAAGTCCTCCCCAAGCTCAGTGTCTCCCCATCTGCACTGCCCAGTGCCCGAGCTGCTGAGCTTGGAGAGGCCACAAAACCTCCTCCCAGGCTGAAGTGGTGGGCTTCTACATCTAGGAGTAACCCAGGGACTAAGGGGAAGTCTGTGTCAGGCACTGTACCAGCACGCATCAGATACCCTGATTGTATTTCATCACAAATCCAGGGAAGCGGCAGCTGAGCCAGAAGTCTGCCAGGCAGTCCCACAGCCGACTGGCACTGTCAGCCCACTCATCCCCGTCCCTGCTGGCTGCAAGCTCAGGTCCCAGTGGGAGCTCCCACTTCAGAAGAATTACTGGGTTTTGAGACATTTTCTCATGTTAGCTCAGGAACCGTTTTCTGCAGCCAGGGAGGGGACAGCAGAAAAGCAAGCTGCCCCGGTGCCTGCCTCCTCCATTGGTACAGGGATGCCACCGCAGTGGGTCGGTGTGCCCGTGGCAGGGAGGCACCATGCAAGTGGCAGAATGAGGGAGGGCACAGCAGTAAAACAGCACAGCCTGGGAGAGTTAAGCTGCTTTTCTAACTTTAATGCTCTGCAAAGGTGTTCTAGGAAGGAAAAGCAATTTTCCAGTTGTGTTTCTTTGTGCTGCATAAAAGGGTGCCAAGGATGTTCTCCAGCCTCTTTGAAACATGCCAGTGTCTTCCCAGTGCTTCAATGTATTTTTACGTATCCCATTTTTCTAAGAAGGCTTTATGGAAAAGTGGCAGAGCGGAAGGATTATTATTTTAGCTACTCCTACTGAAAACCAAGTTGGTACTAAGAACATGTAGCGTGTATCTGGTGTTTTGTGTGTTTTCCTCACCTCTTCCCTTATGCCCAGAGACAAGCTGCCTCTGCACACCCCTGCCACTCCTTTGAGAGCTGAGATATTGCTGTTGCCTCCAGGGAAATACAGTGAAGAGCAGGCTTCATACCCCTGGTATTTCTGATTTTGAGAAGACAGAAGAACATTTGCAAGCTTTTCTCATGTATCACGAGGGAGCAGAAGAGATTAAAAATGTGGATCTGTTTTCTCCTGCTGTTAAGAGTCTCTCAGCCCTTGAAACTCTTGATGTGCAGGACAAGGCAAGGTGCACACCGGCAGCCAAACCTGCGACACACAAGGACATCTTGGAGGTATGGGCCCATTAGATGAGTGATCCAGGTGAATGACCTGACAGTGACAGCACAGGGGATGTCCTGGGCTTCAGACGTGTGAAATGGAAGGACACAGAACCAAAAACAAACAAACAAAAAAAAACAACAACTGTCCCCACTTCCTCTCCCCATCCCGCTGCCTTGCTGGCACATAAAGTCCTTCTCCGAGCAGCATTGCCCCGCAAAACACCCAGACAGACCCCAGCCAAGACATCCTTCTAGTATGACTACATTTTCTACAGTATCTTTCATAAAGCAGGTTATTATTTTTCCGGCAATTCACTTATGAGCTACTGTGCACTGGGCAGGTTTTTCTCTTTGATAGTAACAGCTGTACATTTACAACACAGGCATATCGATTGCATCTCTGTAGCACCCAAATTCAGATCTTTTAATAGAGGTTTTGTTCTTCTTGTTTTTCCTAGCATACCGGGAATGTCTCTTTTAAAATATATCTAGCTTGTTTGGTATCATGGATGGCCTATTTCTCCGGCAGTAAAATACTCACTCTGTCATCGGGTTCTGAGTTGAAATCAATCCAGAAACACAATGTTAGTTCAATAATGATCCACTTCAGCAGAATAAATCATTGGTTACCTCACCGCAAACGCAGCTCACGCTGCACCCAGTCACTTGTTTGGAACCCATTACTCCCTATAATCAACAGCACGGCTGCTCGGGGGGCTGCTCTCTTCCCTTTCTACACGGGAATATGCATGATCTCACCCGCTCCCTTTTAAGTGCCCGTGGATATTTGCTGCTCAGCTAGAAGGGTCGCATAATGGAGGCAATGCATCTTCAGTGAAGAAAAATGACAGTCAGAATAAGGAGACTAAACCAATTCATCACTTAATGCAAAGCGTTATTGTGCTGCAACCACAGCATCACACTGGGATTGATTACAAACAAGATGACACCTCCCTATGGACTGTCTGCTATATTATTATAAATAAATACCCATTCATTTTGGAGTCTGTATTACTGCAGAGGATAGATTATACCTCAGGTACACAGTAAATATCCCATTGAGTACAATGTCCCTTCCTCACCAACAAATGAGTTTTGTCTCACATAATACAGTTTCGTAAACAAGATAAGGGAACAGAGAAACACCAAGAGACTGAGAGATCTGCAAAAAGCTCAACTGATATTAAGGAGCTATTTCCATGAAGGACATGCTAAAAATTCAGTGTTTCGCTCTTAGAGGGGAGGCGAGGAGGGGGCAGCTGCAGGAGGTTTGTCCTTGCTCCTGAAAGGGAGCAAGCCCGAAAAATCTTCCCAAGTCCTTCAGACATCACTGAGACAAAAGCAAACCCTCCTGGTTTCAAACATCTAGCAGTTCACACTAACCAGTTCTAATCAGGCATGTCACAGCATTTGAAAAAATAAAATAACAGCAGTTTAAAAGGCTGCATACTGACAAATGAAGAAGCCTGGGAGAAATATGGTTTGTCTTTATCTCCTTCCCCCAAAGTGCTCCCTGCCCAGCACAGCCCCAGCACCTCCTTCTTCCTCCAGCCAGCACTCAGGCAAGATGTGGATGCTCAAATATTGGGCCACAGCTTGGCAAGCACAAGAAGAGCTGGTTAAAGGAAGGCTGTGCCAAATACATGTTATTTATTGGCCATTTCTCTTATTTATCATAGGGGATTTAAGCACTCTGCATCCAGGGGACAGTATTTTAAGCCAACAACAAAAGCATCAGCTCCACTCCCCGCAGCTGTCCTTTGTCAGAGCAAGGCTACTGCAGCCCCGTGGCTTCACTGGTTCTCTGCTCACACACGTTGGCTGCAAAAAGAAGTATCTTCTTCCCTGCTCCATTCTAGACAGCCTCCAGTGGTTTGCAAGGACTGAGGCTTATTGGTGCAATACTCTGTCAGCCTCACGTAGGTCATGACAGCCCCTAAAAGTCCAGTGCTGAGGGAGGGGCTTGGGGATGAGAGGGGGGAATAAAAATGGCTTTTTTCAGTTTTCCACACATCAGAGAAGGGGTGACACCCACACCAGGCCATTTAGGCTGGGAGCAAATGTCACCCCTGTGATTCACAAGGTAATCAGCAAGACTGGAAGTGTTGCATGCAAATGTGATGATTGCACCCCTCTCACCTTCCAGGCAACCCAGTGCTGGGGAGTTTGGTGGGCAAGTGGGAGACTCCCCTGAGAAAATTAGAGCTTCTCACTTCACAGGCATTTATTCTGCCTTCAGGGGACCAGGGAGCTCAATGTTAGCTCACATTTTGGCTACCGAAGCCCAGCTGAGCCTGTGGGTGGGCTTGCAGAGTATGAAGGAATGGATGAAAAGCCACAACAGGAGTGCTGGAGCAGGAGCAGGGTGTTGGCAGGCCCTCTCACCAGCAGAGAGCAGTGGGCAGCGTGGTGAGGGCATGCTGGCACTCGGCGGCTGACACCATTTGTCCCTCTGCACCTCTCTACTCCCCTTTTCTTCACAACCAGTCGCATGACATCTACCAGCTCCTTCCAAAAGGCCTCAAGATGCTGGGACCAGAGGTGGGGGAATATTGCCTTTAGAAAGCTGCAAGTCAAATATATTTGCCACAAATGGNTTTTTTTGCCTTGCTTTTCCTTTCTTCTTGACTTGTTTTGCCATTCTTTTTTTTTTTTTTTTTTTTTTTCCATTAACAGGATTGCCAGGGCAGATCTAGGGAAGCCAGCTAAGAAGAGATCCTCACCCAGATCTCACATTTTACACTACCACTGATGCTCGCATCTTGCACCCTTCCTTCTCCAAACTGAACAAGTGAAAACCTTCGAGATGCTTTTGATTTTGGATATATCAAAAAGAAAAAGATCCTCAACCTTCCTACATCCTCCACAAAACCATTAATAATTGTCCCATTTCACAGATAAGGAGGCTGAAAAAAGAGCCAACAGACTGGAACCCGATAGAACCAAAGAAGTTACAGAAAAGCAAGGAAATCATCCAGACTTGAGGCTGGCAAATTCTGTCTCGCTGTCGTTCCCTGGGGAGGCCTCACAAATGTGAGAGAACAGCTTTGAAAGGCAACAATATTGTTGCCTAATGTCAGTAGCAGAATATAAAGCAGAAACAAAAGCCATATTTTTCTTCCCCTCGCTGTCCTCTCATTTTTATATTTTCCTTCGCTTCACCAGCAGAGAAACATTTCCCTACGCAGGCACAGAAAAAGTGAAGATAATCAGGCAATTTTCCATCTCCAATCAAAATGGCAACTTTCACTTTGATTATAAATTCCAAATAAAATTAATATTGTTCCGTTTCCTTTGAATGTTTTACAAAAAGCAATTGCTGTTTTTCAGTTGTGTCTGCTGGCTTCCTCCCTGCACATTATTTTCACTCCAGGCCTTTCCAGGCATGTTTCATAAAAGTATTAACTGATATTCATCTGACACGGAGCTGCTCTTTCCATTTCTCTTTCAGTTTAACAGAACCCTACAGACCGTGGGGAGGGTGATTCTGAGCCATTGTGCTGATGCGTACACCCTTGGTCTCTTTTTTACTGTGTGAGGGAACACCGTTAAGGGAAGACGAGGAATAAAACCTTTCAGTTCCCCCTTCATGTGGGGTGCATCCTTTCAGCCTGCAACCGGTATCTGGGGCTCCGTTGGGTCCTTACCAAGATTAAAGAGGAGAGAAGAGGCGAGTTCAGAGCTCGCACGGCTCATTGCACCGCTGCAGAAAGTCCCCCTGCAGCTCTTCTACGCTAATGAAAGCGAAATAGGAAAATTTTGCTAAGTAGCTAATACGAGAACAGAGACAAATTGTAGTGAAACACATTACGAGTGCTTTGTGTCCCTACATGCACCTCAGAAGCAGCCACAAAGTTTGCATTACATCAAGGATTTTGCTTGCATCCTAGTAAATGAAAAATATAACAAAGCCACTGCACTTCATCGCTAAGTCTGCAAGTGTTTCCACCAAGGGGGAACAGAGCTGCTAAAGAGACCTATTATATCAGACATGCAAGGGGATGTAATTCCAGCATGTAAGTGCCATTCAAGGCCTTACTGAAGGGACAGGGCTGCTTGTTAGATTTGCATCCAGGTGGCAGTGTTGACTATTTCCAAATTTCACAGTATTCGAGTGTCAGGAGATCAAAGAGAGCTGGATGAGACCTGCTCACCCTCTTCCTCCATATATTAGCCAAGTCAAAAGAATTTGCATGCTGCAAATGCTCTCTTCCCTGTCTGTACCCAGGGCTGACGCATGGCAGAGCGGGAGGGTGGCAGAAACAGTCCAGGACCAGGCAAGGAGAGATGGGATGCCCAGGGGAAACCTGAGCAGAGGATCCAAGTAGCCCACTCGCCTCTCTTTCTCTCTCATCAGCACCTCTCCATGCTGCAAGTCACCCTGTGTCCTGGGAGGTCACCACTCCGGTACCCTCACCCACTGGGCAAGTTGAGTGAAGACATCTGGGTTTTTACTTTACCTTTGCATAAGGATATCAGTGTAATGCACAAGGGTGCATGCACATCATCCCTTGGGTGGGGAGAGGGAAAGCCTACATGGTAAAACAAAGGCAGATCTGGCACAGCAATATATTTATGTGCTCCATTGCCTGCCAAACCAAAAGGAAGTAATATTCCCAGTGTAGCAAAGCCCAGCTCTCAACGCTCTCTTCCAAGTTAAAATCTTTAAGGAAGCAAATTTTGTCATTTCAAAGACATCTGTGATGCTAAACCCACACCAGAATGTAAATAAAAAGTAGAAAAAGCCAGATTTGCCTTGTTAGTGCCATAACCAGCTAGCTGAAGAATCGTTAGAATTGAGTAAAAACCTGGAAGAAAAGGAGGAGGAGGAATGGCATTACACCACACAAGCACTGTTTATTCTTTCCAGACAAGACAAGACAAACATGGAGGCTAACACAGCCAACAAACGCTGCCCATTGCACATACATATTTCTTTGTAGCCTGCTTAGCCTGTCAGCTTAATTAAAGGATTAATTAATACTCTCCACAACCCAGAAAAGAAGATTCTTTAAAAAGAAAATCCAGAAACTAGATTAAAATTGTTCCTTCATTGCAGTCAGTGGGCTTTTGTTGTTGTTGTTGTTGTTGTTTACTCTTATTTTCAGAACATTTCATAAAGAAGATTAAAGTCCTACTACCTGCACTTTGCAAAGGCGAGGACAGACAAAGGTGAGATGGCCACCAGCCTCCTGCACCTTGCTTCGAAAGGGCTCTCAGGGATTTCATTTCCCAAGCACCACTGAATGTCTCTTGCAAACTGTAGAGGGATAAAAAAAAGAGGAAAACCTTCTTATTTTGGATGTAATTGAAAATATGTTTTTCAGTCACTTACACACCCTCTCCAAATAGCTTTTTTTTTCCCTCTTCTCCAATTTAATCATCCATTCCAATGGCTTCTGAAATTCTCTATATAGACAGTGACATCTAGTGAAAGAAAACTGAACTTGTGCAGACACAGGGCTGCACCTGCGAGAGCCGAGAGATGGGGATTTGGAAATGTTGGAATGGAGATCGCCAAGGGTCACTTGCAAACAAGGCTGAATTACAGCCCAGCAGAAACTCATTTATTCACCTAGCAACAAAAATCGAGTGCTTGTATGGCACTGCATTTCACTTGCCTGGGGAAAAAAAAAATAAATAAATAAAATAAAGTTGAAAGCAATGCTGAGTTCATAGGACATTTCTGATTGCCGGAAAACTCACCAAGTGCTGGCTGAAACCCACCAACACATGGAAGGAGGTGATGGTAGATGCCATCATTATACCTGCAATGTGTTATCTGCAGCTGCTGTGGTGCCAAAACAGTTGGTGCCAAAACAGTTGGCAACCCTGGCCTTTGCCCCCCACACAGTGTCATGAAAACTTTGTCCCCTGGATTGCAATAACTGAAGCTAATTTTGTAGGGGTAGAAGCCTGGAATAACTCGATTGGCTGTTGCAGAGCGATAAGAACTTGAATGCTTCTCATTGCTGCTATTAAAAAGCCATGTCCCTCTCCCCCCTGCAGCCACTCCAGCCTTTCCAAGCACCCACCTCGAACCCTGGCGTGCAAACAACTCTTAGTGAGCTCCAGGACTTTTCTTGCATTGGAAGAAATATTTATCTGACAGACCCTCTGACAGGGGGGTATATATTTTGGGACTACGCAGAGCAGTTCAGCTGTGAGCTAAATAACAGGCAACGGTGCTCTGCGGGACTCAGAGGGGGAATTCCAGCACACAGCATCTCAATTAGCTTGATCATTGAGAATGGCTCTGCCCTACCTCCTCCATGAGGATTTCACCCCTGAGCCTGATGAGCTAGTGATGGAAATGAGAAACAGACCCCATCTCTGCCATAGGTCCACCTCACAGAGCGGTAAAGGTCCAGGAGAGGAGAGAGCAGGCTCCAAATGGCAAAGGGAGGGCTAGAATGCAGATAGCATGTCCACTGCCCACCTGGATGCCCACTGCCTTCAAACCATGGCCAAAGTGATGAGCATCAAAAGAAAAAAATACAGTTGGCCAGTTCACCTGCAGCAGATGTCCAGTTTGTCGCCAACACAAGGAGGTGCTCGTACACATCCTATAACCTCTTTGCATTTGGGGGAATGAAGGGGGATAGTTTGCAACCATGGAAGAAAGACACCAGGAACTGGGTAGGTCACTGCAAGAAGAAAAACTCTAAAAAGAACAGACAGAGAACTCAAAAGAGAAAGAAACGAGCTAAGGGACAGGAACACCAGCACTTCTGAGCACAGGCACAGCTGCTCTTGTGGTGGAGCAAAATTAAGCAGAAAATACTACAGAGATCAAGAGAATCAAGAAAATGAAGCTTACTATATCTGGTGTCTGTGCAAACAGCCCAGTGAGCACTGCCGGGGTGGGAACACGGGTGCCACTGGCACATCTCTCTCCAGCTGAAGGAGAAGCCCATCCACTTTCCAGGGCAATCCTGGGATCCCTGCACTAGATGAAGGCAGCCCCACATACACTCAGGAGGAGCTGACCTCAGAGCAACCTGTCAGCTGGACAGGAGTCAGAAAATGAATGAAATCAAAACTGCAGCAAACACGATTTGAAAAAAAAAAATAGCTGTGGGGTCTCAGCATCTCCATTACCCACAGCTGAGGCAACATCACCTCTCCCCACAAGCAGCCTCAGCAGGGCACTGCCACATCAGCAGAGCAGACGGTACTAATGCTGCAGACTCTGAAAAAGTGATATTGCATGTAAAAGTGATATTGCCATCACCCAAAATCATCACCTCATATTTGATTATTATAAATATGTTATTTTATTTATAGAAAACATAAAAATAAACTGCTGGGGAGTTCACCATCTATCTCAGTGGAAAGCACTAAAGGACTTGGACACAATTTGCTGGAAAAGGCACATTGCTTATTAACCATGCTGTTTTTGAAAAGCCCCTGCTCTACACCTACACATGCAGCTGTGCAAACGGGCGCAGCTGTGCCAAGCTCCCCAAGCCCGCTCAGGCCCTCACACTAAGCAATTAAAGCAATGCAGGGCTTACACTCACATGCTGAAAGCTACAAAATCCTCATACCAAAGTCATCCCATGACCTGAAGCTGTCAGACACACAAGCTTGTGGTTTTTCCCTTTAAAGTGGTGCCTCAGGCTATGTTTATTTTTCAGTCAAACTCCACTGTTTTTCAGGTGAAGAAATATGTGCAGAGCCTGCTTGAGTTTTTGCAAGCGGGGCCAGCTCTGCCCTTTGCCTAATACCTCACCTGGAGATGTGGTGGCATTTCATTTATCCTGCTTGTCTCAGAAACTGAAAATGGAGCTGGCCTTCATGTTCACTCTCAGCCACTTAAATTAAGATGATAGCATAGGTGGTAAGGTTTCCTTCAAGAGGAGGGAGGTCACTGCGACAGAGCGGTACAACTATGCTGTTTCATGAGTACAAGCAAACGGTAATTTCCCATCTGCCCCTCCACAGGCTTTACCAGAAAAGTCAGGATTGCAGCTGTATACGGCTGGAGGACAACGTGAAGTCAGCTGTGGCAGCTGGACAGAGTTTCAGTCAGTGGTGGCCAGTGGGTTTTTCTTCCTGCATGTGTCTGCCCCATATTGTACAAAAAAGAAGCGCTGCCAGGAGTGCTAAATCCTGGCCTCAGGTCAGGATGCTGCCCTTTAACAGTGCCCTAAAACCCTTGAGCTGAAATGAAAATCAGACCTTTACTTCGCTAAACTTTGATCTTCAATGGCACTGCAGGAGGGATGTTCAGTTCGGTCACGGATGGCAAAACAGGCAGCCTTTCCCCTCCAGGATATACATTCAAGCCTCGCTGAAGTCTCTAATGATCAACCATCTCAGCTTTGCTGTACTTGCAAGTGTGTTTTTCAGTCTGCAGGTTTGCTCTGTGCCACCCTGCTGCAGGACCAGGTCACCAGGCTGTCTCCAAGTCAACTTCCAGTCCTGCCCCTCCACAAGCTTTAGTGCCCAGGGCTTGTCCCCCTCAGAGGGAATTTGCTGCTGTCCTGGACCCGGCTCAGTGGAGGGGAAATGGATTTAGCCTCGAACAAGGTTCTGTTTTCTCGAGGTGAAGGGTTTTTCACTGGGCAGTCTCTGCTCCCATGGAAAGGACAAGTTGTTAAAAATTGGTCCTCGTCTATCCAGCAAACAGAAATCCTGAAAAAAAAAATTCTTTTCTCCAAAAGTCTCATCTTTTAACTTTTGAAAGATTATATTCTTGGATCTGTTAATTGACTCTTTCCTTGCCTTCACCTTGTCAGCCACTGACTTCATCGCTACTTCATACTAAGAAGCCGAAGCTGAAACATCACATAAACACACACCTTCAGCAGGAGCTAAGAAGGGTCCTAGGCAACTCACCACCACTTCCACAAAGTAGTCAAGAGGTAATAGACTGGAACAATACTCGTTGTATCTGCCACCTTGGAGCACCTCTTTGCTTTCAGCCAGCTCTGCAAGCCCCATGCTGCCTGCTCTGTGCTTTACCCCCAGGAGCAGGAGATGGAGATGGCATCAGCTCTAAAAGCCAGTTCTGAGCTGCAGTAGCATACCAAACCCTGGGGTGGCAGAGCATCAAAACAAGCAGGCTGAAGTCGGGGGAGACTGGTGTATAGCAATGGAGGGATTTAGCCTCTCCCCCGAAGCCAGCTGTGCCAGGCAGAGCGATCAGCGTCCGACTGTGCCTTTCCCTGTAAATTGTCTTCTGGACTTGGAGCTACTGAAAGTCTATTACAGAGAGCCCACATCAATCCCTCAATATCCCTGGGATACAGAGGGAACATTAGAATTTCTTTCAAAGAAAGAAACTAGAATATAATGAGGTCGGAAAGTCCAGCTCCTCTCTGAGGAAAACAACAGTTTCACCTAAACTCCAGCATATAGCTCCAAAGGGAAGACTACCTTTCTATGTCTTGTAAAACTGCCCTGGAAAGACAAAATCTATAATTAAATCTACATTTGATGCATTACAAGTAGGCAATTCACAGAGGAATTTGCTATCGAACACATAGAACATTTTTGCAGGGTACAAAATTTATCCTAGGCACAGCCCTAGTGGCATTTGCCATCACTTTCTTGCACTACCTTGGTAGAGCCACCCCTCTGGCACACAGCTGGGGGGAGACAGCCCAGCTGGCCACTTGGGAAACTTCTGGCTACCAACTGGGTAGCCTTCAGGGCTGAAGATTAGCAAAACCTTGGGCTTTGCCAGCTCACCTGCCTGGCCCAGGGCAGCAGGGCTGTTCAGCTCCATGCAAGGTGGTGCCCAGGGCAGCTGCAGAAAGAGCACGAAGCCCAAAACCCCATCAGATGCCCATAAGGGAGCCTCTGATTTGCTGTGTCCAGCAATATCACGTTTCCCAGCCCAAATTTTGGGCTCCCCTACTCCTGCCAAGGCTGATCAGGGGCTCTGTGATAGGGAGACCCAGGGGGGCTGGCGAGGCAGAGGGCAAAGCACCCTCAGAGCTCCACCAGCCAGGTTACGAAAGCCACTGGGGCGGGTTCAGAGCAGTACAGGGACACTTACACAACCGGCAGGGCCAGTGACACGTGGATGCCAGCCAGGGCTGGATGCAGGCCGGGTGGTGGGAGCTGCCCGCAGCCCTGCCTCTAGGGCAGCCCAACCACTGCACTGCCACCGGGCACACCCCCAGGGGAAAAGTCCAGCCCCGGGCTTGGCTGCCAGCTCCACTGCTCCAGCCCCGCTTCCACTACAAATTTACTGGCTGGAAACTGATGACTGGCAAGTTTATTTACTGAGATGCCAAGGTACCGTGAAACTAGGGTAACAGAGCACGAAAAAGAGAAGTCATACTTATTTCCTCAGATAACATTAACAGCATTTTACCTGAGGAGTGCAGTGCCCAGCTAAGGAGCCTCAGCATCTCCGCATCAAAGAAAACAGTTGTCTGTCAGTAGATGGAGAATTTTGCTTTTCAAGAGGAGCCCAGATGGCAGTAATGTATCTTAGTACATAAATATCCCATACATGATTTACAGAGCAGCTCCCAAAATACAGCTATTCAGATAGGAAAACTCCAGGACAGATTTATAGCTGTTTAGATCCAGCAGGGTACAAGTACCATGCACCTACCACTGGAAAAACAGCTGAGCCTGCTCAAATGGGGCTGAGAACAAGACACTGGAGGATCTCAAGGGCTTTGACAGCCAGGTGGCATGAAGGCTGGGTCCCCAGGTGGTCCCAATTATCTCTCAAGCCTGATAATGACCAGTAAAGGAAAGTTGAGTTGAGTTCTCTCTTCTCCACAGCCTGTCCCCAAAAACTGTGCTAAGACACGATGGAAGACACTAAACCAATCTGAGGCTGTGGTCCTCCCAAGAGAGATCTATTTGCAGTCTGAAGGGGAAGGAAAGAAAGAAGGAAATATGATGCTTACATCAAGAGGGCTCTCCTTACCTTGGCTTAGGATGTCCTCAACCCCAAAGCAGTCACTGGGAAGGAGGCAGAATCTTCTGCCACTTGGAGCACTGGCAAAGAACAGCATTTGCAGACCACATCTCAATGGACAGCAGGGATGGCCCCAGCACAGCCACAATGAATGGTGCTAATGAGCAGCCCCAGTCCCACTCCTGCCCCTAAACACCTGTGTGCTGGGATGGGCACCACCTACAGGAGCTCTACAGGGTTATGACCTCCACTGATTGAGGTTCTGGAGAAGCATCAGTCAATACCTTGCAAATCCTAGGCATCTCATGGTGCTCTCTACCTGCCTCCCATTTGCCTCGTGCTCTCAGCAGAGGCAGGTGAACCGCTCCGGCATCCCTGAGGGCTGCAGTACCTGCCAGCAGGTCAGGGGGACATGGCAACTCTGCCAGGCCTTGCAGAGCCTGACCTTTCTGGAGTCCTCTGAAAATAGTTTAGAAGCTACCACCAAAATGCTCATGATCACATTCATATCCTAGGTGTGCCTATTTCTGTCTCTCAGAAGACAGACTAAGGGCTAAATGGAAATATTTTCCCCCATGTGCTAAATGGAAATTAATTGTCCTCCCCTAACCCCACGGCAGTACAAGTGACTACAGTGGCTGTAAGGAGAGCCAGTCACACATCAATTCCCTTCAATGTTGCTAGCATTACAAAAGGAAATTAAAATCGCTTTGCTCCAAAAGAAGAAAGGTAGCAGGCCTTCAGAGCATAAATGATTATTCCAAAAATTATTAAGTGTCAGAAAGTAGATTCAGAGAGTTACTGAGCAAGTCAAGCCAAAGACTGGCTGCCACGTGTAGAAGTCTTAAAAATTTTGATTCAACAGACAGACAACTCTTAGGCAGACACCTACTTCTAAATACAAAGTACTCTAATCATTCTCACTGCAGTGTATATGCATATCTGAGATGAAGTAGTGTGCATGTTTATTTAATGAAATGTCAGAAGTGTCACTAGTGTTCCCTCTCTCCTCAGCTATGTGGAAGAATTTACCATCTGCTGGCCAGATTTACTGCTACTCATTTCTCAGTGAGACACATTTCTCAGGCTAAAATGGCAAAGCTCCACTTTTGGAGATGCTTTAGTCGCTTAAACGCTCAAGAAATCAGAGCTGGGTGCTTTGGAAAGCTCTCTTAGCTATCTGTGGCAACGCTGCCTCTTTTAAACATCCACCCTCTGCCCTGGTGTGGCACCAAGTGAACCTATTTTGGGCCAGCCTCCTTCAAACCCACCAAGACTCCCACATTGGTCACTGAGTCCTTGATCCCAGCTTCTTCCCAGGTGCCCTGCACTGACATGAGGCACAGAGGAAAGAGGGGATGCCCCACAGCAGGCTGACGGTGGGGAGGTGAAGGGCTCCTGGGGATCTGGCAGGGCAAAGGGGCACCCTGAGGTTGCCAAGGTATCCCAAGGGAAAGCCGCCAGCAGCCATAACCCCAGGCAAGGGCTTCACTCACAGGAGAAATGAGAAGCATGGGATGTGTGTACACCACAAGAAGCCACCAGACTTGCAGCCATTTACACTGTGCAGAGTCAAACTGCCACAGTTTTTTTTCCTGATTAATCCACTGGAATATTTCAGTGATTATTGTCCACTTCCCTCCCCCTCCCAGCGTCAGTTTCCTTTCAGATCATGCTTTTCCAAGCTGAAAATGCTGGCACTGTTAGGGCAGCAGTAAAATTGCAGCACAAGCCCTTTGCTGACAGAGGGATGACCAGCTGGGAGGAGCCGTCTGACCAAGGCAGTGGAAGGATCATTATCCTCAGCTCATTATTAATCCCAAGGAAGTGGCATTTGTGGAAATCACTGGTTTTACTACGTACCGGAAACCTGTTAGTCATATACGTATTTTTAATAAGGGCCATAGTTCCACTGGGCCTGGGATTTACATGGCATTGGAAAAGGGTAAACAGCCTGCTCACTACCAGGATGTTTGAAGCATCAGCATCTCCACGGTAAGTACAGGTCAGAAAGTTTAAGCAAAAATTTCTGTCCATCTATGCAGCCTTTGGCCTGGACCCCTTCTCTCCCCTTGCTTGCTGTTCCCAGCTAGTGGAAACATCAGCCAGACAGGCATGGGACAGCTGAGATCACTTTCCGAATAAACTACTCTCCTTTCTTTAAGTCATGTGTACCTAAAATTAACTGCATCTTTTGTGTATTTTCAGAAGAATTTTATTTTCCATGGCAGATCATTAGGATTTTTGAATCACACCGAGAGACGCCAAGCAAACACTGATTCATGGTTTGGAGCTAAATGACCATTCTTCCCAAGTCCCGGGGACAAAGCAGTAGGTTTGGAGAACAGCTTCATGCATTACCAGTAACTTTTGTTTCTTTCAAAAACATCTTTGTCATTGTCACACCAGCTTGGTCACACACAGCTTAGGAAAGCCAACACCCAAAACAGCAGAGAAAAGTACATTCAGTACAGCTGGGAGCAGGAAACCTTCTCTCCTTCCTCCTCCTCACAGATCACAAGGAGGCAGTTTGGCTTAAACCCAGCTACTTGAATCATCGGAGTAATAAACTGTATAATAAATGTATCATACCTCCCAGTCATTAATTACTTAACAACTGCTGAGTGCTCTGGGCAGTGAGCAGCTCCCTATCCCTAAGGCCACTGCTGTCTTGCATTTCTTTGCCAAATCCCATGAAAAATGGCAGGGCCATTAGGCTAGCTCATGCAATACTTGGACCACCAACCACTCTTTCCTTCCAGAAGTGTCTGGTCTTCCAGAAAGGGAAGGAAAAAAAAAAGCATGGTTACAGATCATCACACACAACAGGCGTGGAAATAAACTCTTACTTGTGAGTTTGCCCTTCTGATAAGGGTGCCCTGACCTGAGCGCAGACAAGCCCAGTCAGGCACCCAGTCTGTTTAGCAAGGAACCACGGCTCACAGTTCTGCACAGCAATCAAGCCCCTGTCTCTACCACACAGATTTAAGGCACAGAAGATGGGAATCAGAGCTGAAAGACCTGCACGGAGTGGTGAAGTGTGTCTGAAAGCAGAGAAAACCGAGCTCCAGCTTTTTCTCCACGGCTCTCCAGCTGCCTCTCCCCATCTGCTCCCAGTGCCAGCAGATCTGGGCAGGCAGCACGACTGCTTCATTTTACTGAAAACAAAGCTGAAGAAGCTAGTAGTTTACCAACTACCTACCTGAAAACATTTATCTTTCTCATCCTTTAGTTATCTTCATTTAAAATCATGTAGAGTATCAAACATTTTGCTTAGAGAGGGGTAGATGACCCTATCCACAGCCAGGTTTAAGTTTAAGTTTAAGCACCTAGCTCTAGCACCCACCTTTGAATCCATGGCAGCTCTATAGGTATTCCAGCTTACTCTCTTTTTTAATAGAAAAGCAGTGTAGAGAGAAAAAAAATTGTCAGTAGAGGCCTTGTGAGACTACCACCACCTGTGCTTTGACAATCAAAAAGGAAATGAGGAACAAAAACAGACAGATAAAATTACAGATGAGAATAACAGATTAGCCCAAGCCTTCAGGGATGAAATCAGGATGGCTCATAACTGAAATCAGAGCTGAGTGGGTTCAAAGCATCAAAATGGTACAAGGCATCCAAACCAGCTCTAGAAACGGAAGACAGAGAAATGTCTGAAGCAGGGAAGCAAAGCAAAGGATGGACAGAAATAAAGCTCTAGAAACTCACCCAAGCCATGTCTGAACCCCTAGCAAGTACTTTCCAAAATCCAGGCAACAAAAGTGGTCCCAGGTGATGGAAGAAAAACAAAATACGCACCTGCCTTCAAAAGGGGAGGAAAGAGTTACAGTGGGGACCTTTGTGCTATGAAAATCCGAGCCACCGCAGCAGCGATACCACAGGAAAGGACCCAGCAAACAGAAAGGTCTGTAATGGGAACGGAAAGTAACATGGCATGGCCATAGAACAGAACAAGGGCAAATTTGTGGTAGGCTGAGCACTGGGAGGGGGCAGGCAAGGAGACGCTCCAGAAGAGAGCAATGAGAAAAACCGATTTAGAAGATGCAATCTGAAAGAAGTATCTCTTTTTCTGAAGGGGGGGGAGGGGGGGAAGACAAAGAGTCTTCAAGTAGATTTAAAGACTGCTAGAACAAGGGCAGCAATCAACTGCTCTTCACGTCTCCCAGAGACAACAGCATTCCCTTCCTGCGCTGGGGAAAGCAGAGTAGGCTGTTCCACTTAGGAAAGATAAGTACCTCTGTTGTCCCAGAAAGTCAGAGCTCTCATCACATCAGAGCACCAAACCACTGGAAAAGAGGAGTCCCACCTTTCTGATGACGCCTGGCATTTGCTTCCAGCCCCAGGCAGCCAGTTTAATCCCCAGTGACATGAAAACTCCCTGTAGGTACATGACCCCAGCAACAAAAGCAGCTGCAGCTTTCTGGGCGTGCTGAGGGGTTGTGGGGAATGTGTCCTTCATTGGCAGCTTAGAAAGAAGCTGCACACCACACATGCAGGCAGCCTGCAAGTAACTTAGTGCAAGGAAAAAATAATAATAAAAACTCCTAATAGTGCAAAGGAAAAAAAAAAAAGCAAAGTTCAAAGTTAACATGGTCTCCAAAACTTGACTTTGGCTCGGTGGTGGAGCCCAGTCTGTTTTCCTCCTGACACAGACAGCATGCACTCTTAGCTATCTAATCTAGATTGAGGCTAGGTATTAGGAAGAAATTCTTTCCTGTGAGGGTGGTGAGGCACTTGAACAGGATGCCCAGAGAAGCTGTGGTTGCCCCATCCCTGGAGGTGTTCAAGGCCAGGCTGGATGGGGCTTTGAGCAACCTGGTCTCCTGGGAAGTGTCCCTGCCCATGGCAGGGGGGTTGGAACTCGATGATTTTTAAGGTCCCTTCCAACTCTAACCATTCTATGGTTCTATGACTCACACCTCTCGCTTCCAGAGGCCATCTTTAATAGCTCTGAGCCAAGCAGGCAGCATGGTGGGAAAAACCACCCTGACAGTGGTACTGAAAAACCAAAACACAGGAATCAGCTGTCATACCCCACTCCCAGTCCTACAGGGGAGGAGCAGAAAGCAGGGAAGGTTTTAAGCTGACTCAGGTCTAACACAATTCTGCCTGCCTGGCCCAGCTCCTGTAGCAGCATCTCTCACAGAAGTCACCCACCTCCCATGAGCGACCTCTCCAGTTTGCAAACATAAAACAACAGAATCATAGAACACCGGGTTGGAAGGGACCTCAAGGTTCATCTCGTCCAACCTTTCTTGGTTAAAAGCACGGTGTAGACAAGATGGCCCAGCACCCTCTCCAGACGAATTGGTAGAGTGTCCAGTGATGGGGAATCCACCACTTCCCCAGGGAATTTTTTCCAGTGACTGATTGTTCTCACTGTGAAACATATTCCTCTTGGGTCCAGTAACTTGTACTCATCACCCCTAGTCTTTTCCATGTGACTCCTTATAAAAAGGGAGTCTTCAGCTTCTTTGTAGCCACCATTTAAATACCAGAACACGGTAGTAAGGTCTCCCCTAAAGCCTTCCACCCTCAAAGCTGAACAAACCCAGTCCTATCAGCCTTTCCTCCTATGGCAGGCTTCCCAGATCACCTTGGTGGCCCTTCCCTGGGCCCTCCCCAGCCTGTCCGCAGCTTTTTTTGTATGGAGGGAACCAAAACCCAACACAATATTCCAGGTATGGCCTAAGCAGCGCTGAGCAGAGTGGGACAATGGTTTCTTCCTCATTGCTGGGGACACCCGTGGTGATGCCCCTCTGAAACAATCAACGTTTTAGGAAAAAGTCCCATTTTCACAAGAAGAACGCGTGCTGCCACAGCCACTCCGGGACACCCAGCCCCCGACTCCGGGGTGAGACCGCATCCTTAGAAGGGGCCA
>VZRU01012577.1:14596-30716 GCA_013398155.1 Pedionomus torquatus | reverse complement strand
GGCGGGTTTAGGGGGGCGCGTCGGGAGCGCCGGCTCCAGTCTATGGGAGCGGCATCAGCGAACGGTTTGGGGGGGAAGGGACCTTAGAGATCAACTCGCCCGACCACCCCCATCCTCGCCTCACCTCCTAGCAGCCTGTGCCCCAAAAAAGCAGACAGGACCAGTTAATTTTAAACCTTAAAAGCGTGAGTAAGTGATATCCAGCGGCCAATCGCCCGGCGGTGCCAGGCCGCCCGCAGGGGGCTCAGGCGGGGCGGAGGGACCGGGCTCGGTAGTGCCCAAACGCCGGCGACCTGCTCGGAACCAACCCGAGTTCCCGTGGGGAAACTCTCCTGGTGCCCGAGCAGGTCGGCATCTTCATCCTGCCCCCCAGAAGCGTACTGTCGGCGAGCGGAACCGTTCTCTTGTCTTCCAGCGTTGCACTCTGTGTGGGATGTATGTGACACACAGTTGGGGTGGGTTTGGGTTTTTTTCCACTCAAGGCAGCGGTTGGGAAAAGCCCAGCTTTCCCTCAGGCTGGTGATGCTAAGGCATCAGGTCCCTGCTTGTCTGTACTATTAGGTACTGATGACTACGCTGCGTTCTTTGCTCCTAAAATGAGACTTGGAAGGCGTTCAGGGTCCTGCATGCCCTTGGATGCACGCTCTGCCCAGGGTCCTGTGAGGGCAGCACCTTGGCACGCACCACGCTCCCTCCCTGCTGCCCTGTGACGCACCCTTGGTGGTTCAGATTCAGCCTGAAGCCCTGTCTATCTACAAGCAGCTTGTCTCTGACTGGGGCTGAACATGCTCACCTGGAGGATAGGTTCCTGGTGAAAGCTAGGGTAGCAGCCACTCTTGCTCCAGGCTGCTGTTTGTCCAACACCCTCCATGCAATTGCTGAGGCTGTGTTTCTCATCTGGTGTGTAAGAGATCTGCCTTTCCCTACTGCCTTCATCTGGGGTTGGGGTAAAGTGCTTATTCCTTGCTGGTGCTGTTACAGGAGGGGTCTTCGAGACAGGCTGGGGCAGGGTGCTTCTACTTGTGCTGTTGAAGCCAGGCTGGTATGAACAGCAGGACTGAAGCTTCATGGAGCTACAGGGAAGAGGAGCATATGTGCCAGCAAGCTGGCGGGGTCGAGCCTACGATTAGAGCAATCATTAGGAAAAGAGATTCCAGAACTTGTGCCAAGTACTAATTCTGTGTATTACTTGGGGCAGAATTTGAGGCTCCCTCCTCTTTCTGGTGCTGCCTGTTGACCTAGGCAGCCACCCCCCTTGCTGTGACGAGCTCTCCAAACCCTCTGTGAGGGTTTTGACTGGCCTAGGTCTTAAATCTGGCCAAAATCAGGGCTCTTAACTCCAAGCAGCAGCAACTGCTGCTTTGATGCTTTGAGTGTGGGGTGGCCTGGGGCTGCAATCCTATTGCTGGCCCAAACAAGGCTAAACATGTAGTATGATACCCTGTAGCATAGGATTTGTCACACGGGTATGGCATCTGGGAAGTTTCTCCTAGAACTGGGGTTGCAGGAAGGGCACCTCCAGCCGCTGTTGGCCTCATTGGCCATGGAGGCTGATGCAACTACTGCTGCAGGTGTGGTGGAGCCAAAACCCTGCTGTGAACAAGGTAAGGGCTCCCAGCCAAAAGCAGTACTGAGAGATAGGAGGGGAAAGGAAGGGAAGCCCAGAATGCTGCTCATCCAAAGGTAAGAGCCCTGGCTCTGATTTCCCTGAAGTCCCCTTCTCTGTCTGCACACCACAGCCCTCCTCTTTGAAGCAAAGTCCTTAAAATAAAGTGCCAGACTCCTCGTCGCCGGAGACCCTAGGAGTTCATTTCTTCTGTGCTATTGCTGGATGACACAGGGAATCTTGAACTTTGCACCCGCATCTTCTGGAGGTTAATGAACTGTTTAAATCTTTGCCCTGCCCTTACAGTGCTGAGGCACCACCCTTGCTGAGAGGAAGGACATTTTTATTACAAGTTTTAAGTGCCTTGAACAGCAGATGCTGAGCTGGCGTTCCCAGTTGCAACATTGTCCCAAGAGAACTGGGCCCATGTTCACCACCCATTGCTAAATTGCAAGCTCAGGAGTCCGCTTTTTCCTCTGCGTACACCAGCACCACGGTGTCACAGCACCGGCAGCAGACATTATCCCAGCAAGTCACAGGTCATTTAACTTGGACTGTAAGGATCTCAGAATAGGGACCTTGTACTTGCCTAACTGCCATGAACATGTTAGGCATTGCTAAAATAACAAATGGGTTTTGTGTTTGCAGTTTCAGCGTTCAGGTTGCTGGTCTGGACCCTGTTATGCAGAATGATTCCGTCTCTGCTGTGATGGTTTCAGCACGTTGGGGACAAAGAACTCATGTAGTTCATCAGTCATCTTAGGCTGGAACTTTCCCACAGGAGTCCATCTTCAGCCAAGGGCTCCCAAGCCACCTACAATCAGCCAGAAAGCATTTGATTTATAGCTCAGGCCCTCCTTCCTGAGACTTTACTGGCTTTAAAAGCTGTCAAACCTGTGCATGCAGGCTGGGATGTGCTCTGCCTGACTTCCCATGACCCCAGAGACAGGGAGATTTAGAGGATGCTCTGGCTTTGTTTGCCGTTTGGCAGGTGCATGGCTGAACTTAGACTTTGTCCTGTAGCAGCAGATGTAAGCTGCTCAGAGCTTTAGGGTAAACTTTTGGCTCCAGATGCCTTACACCTGGCTTGTCCCTGCTGCTACCATGTCCCTTTCAACACCTGATTCAGGCCAAGCAATGAGCAGCCTAAGCTCTTGCTAATGCCTTCTTGGAGCAGAATAACTCCCTGCTACTCCTTTGGAGAGCCCTGCACGAGCCACCTTCATCCATGGCATAGCAGGGACTGTGCAGAAGGCACTGCCTCTGCATGAGCTTCCCACCACCTGCCTAATGCTGTGCCTGGAGGGAAGGGTGGGCATGTGGATGTAGGGTTCATGGCTGTTCTCAGCCGCTATCGGCATCCCCAAGGTAGCAGAAAGCGCCATGTACCTCTCCCCAGTTGCAGCACTTGCCTATGTGTTGTACCTACCCCAAAAATAGTCAAGGAGCGTTCATTAAAAGCTCTATTGATCTCTTTGGATTTCTGCATGGCTGCCCGGCAGCTCTGGTGGTGTGTGAGGGTGCTCTCATTCTGCTCTCCATCCCCTTGCAGCTGTGTCAGGGCCCTGCTTGGGGATTTCGTGTGTAGGCCTGCTTCCCTCACCATTAAATGGCATTTCTCCCATTTCAGGGCTTCTTGACAAGAACTGTAAACTGAGACAGACTGCAGAAACTGGGATGTTTTAAACAGTTCCCATAGAAAGGGATTCATGCTAGTGAGCCCAACCTCACTCCTCAGTTTGAGAAACTCTTGATGCTTGAACTAGAAAGATGGAGAGAGATGTCCTACATCCAATTTAAATTCCCAATTCACAATCTTCTTTGAAGTGTTCAGACACACTATTCCACTGGCTTACGCAAACACAATATATGGTAAAACAAGTATTTTTTAGTGTCTTTACCCACTTTTTTTTTTTTTTTTTTCAAAGACAAGGATATGAGGCTCCTGCTGCAGGGTCTTTCTTTTACTCCTTCCAAGTATGTTTATTGAACTGTTAGGGCTCCCATCTTCCTGCTGTCCCCTCTATCCAGGTCTGTCACCAGCTTTTACCACTAGTAATATTGGTAATGCTGTTCAGGCTAACAAAGGCTGAACAGATGAATGTGTTGGGTAGCACCCCAAATCTGCTGTGAGATGATGAGTCTTTTCTGTTTTTAAGTAACTCAAAGGTACAAATAAGCTTATTTAAAATCTGCTACGGGCTGACAGCAATGCGACACTGAAGTGCTTTGCTCAAGATTCCATTTGCAAAGTACATTCAGGGTAAATAAATTGAGGCAACAGGAGAACTCTGTCAGCATTGCCTCTTGTGCAAGTCGCTGTGGTGCAAGTGCTGCTCATTCTCGCCACGGTCAAAGGGAAACCAAGCATCTGGGCATGCCACTCGGGCAGAGCGCCAAGCGTGGGGCAGGGTACGCACGGCCTCTGTGGCAAAGAGGCCATGTGCAAGCCCCTTCCCTGAGGGAAGGGTTAGAAGAGTCGCTGGGGTGGGCATGGCTGTGCCAAGGACTTGCTGGTGAGATGGGTGGAAATAAGGTGAGCTCTGTGGAAACTCCTCCACGGCTACATGAAGCGGAGTGGTTCCTCTGTTAGAGGCAAGTGCTGGATGTGAAATAAGGAGCAGGCAGAATTTGTCTGCCTGCTGGGCTCCCTCCTCTGTGAGGAGGGAAAAAGTACACTCTATTCTGTTTCCTACAACACGTGTAGAAGTTAACCTTAGCCCTGCTATTCTAGAGGAAAGAGTTCTTTCTTCCCATAGAAGACCCCTGCATGATGTCTTAAACCAGACAGTGCACGTGCTGCAGAGGTCAGCAGCCCCTGATAACACGCAAAACACAGTGAGCCAGAACTAAGCCTACCTCTGCATCCTTCTGATTTTATCTCGGGTTCAGGAGAAGGCTCCTGCACTAACAACAGATTGCTGGCACTGTAACAAGGTTGTCTAAAGCACCTAGCTGCTGGGAAGAGTCAGGGTGGACATCTCTAACATCACTTGGGTTTCTTTTTTTTTCTTCCTTTCCAGTGTGTTCCATGGGAAACAGCACCAGCCGGCTCTACAGCGCGCTCGCCAAGACGCTGAGCAGCAGTGCTGTGTCCCAGCACCAGGACTGCCTGGAGCAGCCGGACTCGGCACGCTTGGATCCTATAGACCCCAAGGATTTGCTGGAGGAATGCCAGATCGTTTTGCAGAAACGGCCGCCCCGGTTTCAGAGGAACTTTGTGGACCTGAAGAAAAATGCTGTCAGTAACCACCGCCCCATTCGGGTCATGCAGTGGAACATCCTCGCCCAAGGTAGGAGCTGCCTCAGAGATCGAGGTGTGACCTTAAGATCAAACACAGCAATGAAAACTTTTAAATGCCTACTTAATTAAGCGTGCCTGGGATGGGCAGAGCAATGGAGGAGAGGTGGATTACCTGTGGCACAACTGACTGAGGGCCAGGGGGGTGAAATTTTCAGCACCTGAAATAGTGGCTCGCCTTCCATTATATAGGAAAGGAGAAAAAAGATCCCTCCTTGCAACTGTGATGCCAGAGGTATCTGTGAATGCCTGTCTTAACTGGACACAGTATATTCAAAGAGCTGTGGCCCATCACTTTTAGATAAATCCTTAGAAAATACTCGTTCTTCTGTAAGTTTTATTCTTTGTAAAGCTTCTCTACAGTTTTCTAATAAGATTATCAGTGAACTATTTCTTAAAAATAATTTTAACTGATTTTTTTAATTTTTTTTTTCCTCAGACCCCTAAAGTCAAGGCTGTAAATTGACTTATGTAATAGCCTCATCTTGAAATCCTTTAGGGTGGGAAATCCCCCCCACAGGAACGGAAGTTAACATTCTGCAATTAAATCACTCCTATCCCACTGCTTTTTCTAAGGCTTAAGCTGTTCTGGCCCATGACTTTTGGGAAGGGGGGTGGGAGCAGGGAATCTTTCATCTGTGTCTATAAAGGGAACATAATTTTTTGGAGAGACTTCAGTTTGAGATGGAGTTCTCGCACCCATTGACAAGCCTGGCACTCTTAAAGTCAGCAGCTTCTCCTGAAAGACCTGTCATCCACGTGTGAGCTGATGTAGACACGTTTTACAGAAAAAGCAGAGTGTGGCGAAAGCCTCACACCACGTCCCACTCTAACCTCTTGCAGTGTGCCAGGTGTCCCCCTCTCCTGCGGAGCTACAGGCCACTGCTGGCTGCTGCAAGGTGGCAGCTGGCTCCCGAAGGCAGAGCCTTTGGCCTTGGCAGAACCTGGAGGAAGACTATCCTCTTTTAGTCTTAGCTATCACTAACTTCTTTTTTTTCCTGTTGTTTTTTTCTCTTCCCCTTTGCTAATTTCAGCTCTCGGAGAAGGCAAAGACAACTTTGTTCAGTGCCCCATGGAAGCTCTGAAGTGGGAAGAAAGGAAGTGCCTCATCCTGGAGGAAATCCTTGCGTACAAGCCCGACATCTTGTGCCTGCAAGAAGTCGACCACTACTTTGACACCTTCGAGCCACTCCTCAGCCGACTGGGCTACCAGTGTACTTTCTTCCCAAAGCCGTGGTCCCCGTGCCTGGATGTGGAGCAGAACAACGGGCCGGATGGCTGCGCCTTGTTTTTCCTCAAAGACCGCTTTGAGCTTATTAACAGCGCCAACATCCGCCTGACGGCCATGAAGCTGAAGACCAACCAGGTGGCCATAGCTCAGACGCTGAAGTGCAATGAAACTGGAAGACTGTTCTGCATTGCTGTCACCCACCTGAAAGCCCGTACCGGCTGGGAGAGGTTTCGGTCTGCACAAGGCTGCGATCTTCTCCAGAACCTGAAGAACATCACCCAAGGTGCGAAGATCCCTCTGATCATCTGCGGAGACTTCAATGCGGAGCCAACTGAAGAGGTCTACAGAGAATTTTCCAACTCCAGCCTCAACTTAAACAGCGCCTACAAGCTGCTGAGCCCCGACGGGCAGTCAGAGCCCCCGTACACCACCTGGAAGATCAGGCCCTCGGGAGAGTGCCGGCACACGCTGGATTATATCTGGTATTCCCAGCATGCCTTGAATGTGAACTCAGCCCTGGGTTTGCTGACTGAAGAGCAAATTGGGCCCAACAGGCTGCCATCATTCAACTACCCTTCTGATCACCTGTCCCTGGTGTGTGACTTTAGTTTTAATCAAGACCCTGACAGACTGTTGTAACAGGTTGGAACGCCACCTGGTATTGCAGTGTCTTGACTGGCCACTTTTATTTTTGAGGAGACTTTTGAAGCTGGGAGCTACTGAAGGATGAGGAAATACTGTTGACTAAACATTATTTCAGGCACTTGTTTGGGGTTACACTTGCCATTCAGCACTTGTTAATCTGGAGCCTCCAAGGGAGGAAGAAAGGAGTCAGTGTTCTCCTCATGGTGCTCTTACCACATTGGGGTTTGAGAACCAGAAGGCAAATGAGCTTTATCCTTTCACTAACCCCTGTGTTTAAGGATTTAATCCTCTAGTGAATGTGGAGCCCTTAATATTTAAATCAAAACACGTGTGTTTGTAGAACAACTTGCCCTGGCAGCCTGCTTATTTTATTTATTTAGTGTTAAGGTTGTGCAAGTACCAAAGGGAATGACGCTGGATTACTTGGTGAGATTATCTTAAATCTTTTTCTGTTGCAATACAAAGGAAGTTTAATGTGGTTTAAACTTGAACAAATCTAAGCTATTGCTCCATTTTTTTTTACATGGCTTGAGATGACGATTTCACTAAAAGTGAATGGATAATAGCATAGTGTGAGGAAGAGCCCCTCTGGTAAGTGCAGGTGAGGAAATAGAGGCTAACAATTCTACATCATATAGTAATATCCTCACTTTTCCAGATGAATGTGCATGTGTCCGTTACACACATAGGGCCTGTAGATGACTGTTATCTTTGTCTCTTCTGTGCTTCCCTCCAGAGGACACACCAACCAGGGAGTATTTCCTCCTCTGCTTAGAGTATTACTTTTCTAAATGGTTTAAATTTGTAGTCTCCTTGTCAATCTTGCTGTTTCAGTAAAGGGCCAATCTTCATGTTGAAAGACTTATTTATCTTCAGAATCTAAAGCTACACTGGAACCTGTTAGAAGAGAAAACTTATTTATTGAAAGAAGTTGGTGATCCTGCATCCCACTTGAAATCACACAGCAACAGTGTTCAGGAGCCTCTTTCCGTGGCCCAGGGGAACTCTGGCTAAGCACCCAGGCTACAGGAGAGCTGCTTTAGCATAGTAACTCTTGCGCATGGAGTGGTGCTCGTGGGTATGGAATAGGTACTGCTTATATGCAAACCTGCAGCTGTGCTGGAAAAAGGAGGGAGGGAGGAAGAGAGGAGCGAAGAGGGACAGCACTTGGAGCTGGGCTGACATTTAGATAGTTGGGAAAGATGAGGCAGAGCAAATAAAGCAGTACTTTTGTATCAAGTAAGGCCTGTAGTAACTCTTAAATGTTCCAGGTGTTTTATTAATAAAAGTCTTTGGAGAAAAAAAGAAAAGTTATGTCTCTGCTGCAAACTTTTTAGTTTCCTAATCACAACTAGGTGATCTGCCTCAACTAGTGACTGAGCTTCAAGTTAGTGGTGATGCTGCCCATCCCAGAGCTCTCTCCCTGGACGCCGCAGTCCTAATGTCCCCTGTGGGCACAGTTGCTTTGATTTCATGGCTGGTGCTCTCTCAGACGTGAAATGCCCAGATTGCGCAGCAAGTCTGTAGGGAGGGGAGTTAGTTACCTTTAGGTGCTTTAAGTTGCTCTCTCCCCTGGCTAGAGGTGAAGGCTAGACTCTGAATTACTGTAAATGTTGCTTTTTCTGACACTTGTGCAGAGCTACAAACCTGGCCAGTACTGCAAAGCGGGGTGCAAGTGTTCCTCGCTGAGGGCTGCTAAACATGTCTAACAGGCAGGTGTCATTTGTCACTTCCTTTTAAAATGTCATTTGAAGAGCAAGAAATGCCACAGGTATGTACTTTACACAGCCTAGAAGTTACTGCACTTGTGTTCCTGGTAAGTGAAACACAGAGGCTGGGAAGCCTAAGTTGTCACATAAACACCCTCCCCTTTAAAGGAACGAGGTGCTGTGGTGCACAGCTGTGTCACCAGCTGTGTCATGTGCTGCACACATTCCTGACCCTTGCAGGATGGGGACAAGGATTTGCTTCCAAGCAGAGGAGCTGGGACCCTTCAAACCAGCCTGGAATGCAGGACTCCTCTAGCAAGCGTGGATTTGCGTTTCCCCAGACAGAATGGATTTTACAACCAAGGAGCCTGACATCCTCAATAAATACTCCCACCAGGCAGATGTGACATACCAACTACTGCCAGCCAGGGCTTCCTCCAGCTGAAGTTCCAGAAAGAGCAGATTGTGTCCCTGGAAGCCAGAAGGGGCGGTTCCTTTTGAGGGAGATACTGGGCCAGAGATGAGACACTCCTAACACCCCACAGAAAAGGAGACCTTGGAGCATCCCTGCCATAAGCTTTTCCTACCGGCTAGACTGAGACCGCTTCCTTTTTATGGTGCTGGCTGCCCTCAGTTTTCTCTGAGGGGGTGAGCTGCAGCGCTGCTCCTTCAGGGTTATCTTCTCATAGGGTCTTTCCTCAAATGGTCTTTGCAAGAAGGAGAAAAAGCCTCTATTAAGGTGGAATTGTATATCTAGTCAGCTGTAGCAAAACCCTTCTAAAAGCAACATGACAATATAGACGTATATGTAAGATGGTACCTTTAGTAAGTCAAATCCTTGCTCATCTACCACAGAAGCTGAAGTTTGCATTCAGGCCCTTTTGGCAGCTCCTGGAAGAAATCACACTTGTGGCAGAAAGCTGTGACTTGAGAGCAAGGATAAGACTGTACTCAGATCTGTATTTAAACTGCTAAACAAAAAAACATCCCTAGCAAACCAAAAGAACCACCCAGCTACAATAAAACCCCCTTAATTTCCATTTTACTTTTGTGTCAGGAGCTCCATTTTCCTAAGGGCAGTCGAGGGTGTCCATCGATGTGGCACTGCTGCCAGGGCACAGAGCCACAGCACCGATTATGGCAGGCTTTGTTTACCAGCAGCAGCAGCTGAACTATCGCAGCCACAGAGTTCATATTCCACCACTCTCACAAAGAGGCGATAGCTGGTATCTGGACGATTCTTATGTCATTTTATTCAGACCTTTCTTTTAACACTAACTCTCCTGCAAAAGAAACAAGACAAGCAGAGACAGCATGATTTGTGTGATTTTGCCACGACTGCAGAGCTCTTCTCAAGTGGAAAGGGCTGGGATTCTTCTTTCACCCCGCACGCATGACAGCGGATGTTCACTGCTTCATGTCCTTAAAGGGTAATTTTGAAGGTGAGGGGAGGGTGGAATAACTGTGAAAAGGCTGGGGACTCTCCCCATCACAAGGCAACTCTTATCTTAGAAAAATCACACATCCCTGCAATAGCACAACAGTGAACCCTTCAGCAAAATACTGTTCTTGCTTTGTTTTGGTCTGCAAGAGGCAGGCCTGCAGCACTGAAATGCTTTTGCCTGCTATAAATATCAGTACGCTAAATATTTTTCATAGGAAGAAGCAGGAAGGTTTTTAACTTTTTTCCCTGTGTAGCAGTGTGACTCACAGTAAAAATGTCTTCAAAGCTTTTCTTGTGGCTGTCCCCCTTATAAGCACACCAAGGCTAAAAAAAGTCTCAACAGATCCCTCGCTCTAACCTTGAATTAAAAGCTGCATTAGCGTTAGTTTTTCCCTCGCCCTCGAGATAGCTGAAGGAAGAAATGACCCACTTGCTTAATTTGCTGAAAGGCTGAAGCTGTTGCAAGCTTATTAAAACACTCTCTCTCTCGAAGAACAATTAGATCGGAAGCAGATAGTGTCACTTGGATCTTCTTCACTTAATAAGCTTAATACCTGCTATTTGAACTGGCTCTACAAGGCAGAAATTGAATTTAGCTTGTTCTGGCTGTGACAATCTTCACATGTACCTGCGATCCCTGCTGCACGTGTCACGGTGCACAAGGACTGAGGCTTCAGGCACCTCTCTGCTTTCTCATCGCCTCTTGAATGACTGCCCCTGGCTCACTGATCTTTGATCGGCTCAGATATAATTCTCCAAAGCCCTAAGTTAATGAAACCAATTAGCAGAGGATCCCAAGAGCTCAGCCTTCCCTGCAACATGCTTTACCCCCATCACTTGAGTTGTCTCAAGGCACAGAACCCCTTGGTAAGCAACGGGGGCTTTGTCCAAAAACACTGGGCTCTGGGATGGGATTCCCCTTTCAACTTTTCTTGCCGCAACCCACAAATTTTCATGTTCAGATCTTTATTCTGAATTGCAAGCCACAGCTAGATTTCCTCCCTGTGGATTACACAGCATTACCCTGTCCATTCCAAAACTTACAGTAGTAGTTACTTGAAAACTAAAATTTTTGCATTTGTATCTGTAAAACCAGTGACACCACAGCTATGTCTCACTGCCTGCCATATAAAGCATCCTCACTTCACACTAGTTTTGCTCCACTCACATCCAGAAGTTACTGCTTGACAAGAGCAAGTTAAGCCTGGACCCTTCACCATGAGCCACCAGTTTCAGCTGTAAAAGCTCATCCAGCTTTCACACATGGACAAAATAATAGCTTTTTTCAAAGCGATTGCAAAAGTCTAAGAGTACAACTAGATATGAACTTCTTCAATGCTGCTTTTGTTCTTCAGTGTTGCTTTTGTCTGTTTCAGATGTTTCAAACCTGACCAAAGCGCTCTCATTCTGAGGTCAAATCCTCCACCACTACTACTAAAAACAATTAAGTACCATGTGGGCAAGAAACACATCAGCATGAAGCAGCATGCTGAAGAGCGAGCTTGCACAGACCTAGAGAACTGTCTGAGATTTTCAGGTTTGGGTGGGAACCTGGCCCCTCTGCCACTTAGCTGCAGAAAACCCCGGAGAGAGGCTGCCTCTTGTAAGAAGCACGTCTCATTACCTAGATTCCACACCAGCTCTGAAGAACAACCAGGTCTCAGAACAAACCCGAGGAACCACGTGCATGCAGTGCAATGCTGAAGAGCTATGCTTAAGCAGATATGCTGAAATCACTGTCTGACTGACAAAAAGCCTGTCTGTGCTTCTAGCTAGGAGCTCAATTTAAAAAAGAAGCGAGGAGTACGAAAGCATAAATGGAAAGGTTAACAAAAAGGGTCTTCATGGTTTGAAGCTGGGTTAAGTACCTTTCCTGCTTCAGTTCCAGCACATTCTCATACAGACCGAGATTCCAGCAATTGAAAGTAACTTCTGCTAAACGTCCTCTGGCAGCCAGCAGCATGTGTGCCGCTCGCCGGGTGGCCAGGGGAGAGAGCCAAAGGACCATCGCCAGTTCCGTGGCAAGATGCAGCACCGACAGTAACTGGAGAGCCTCAGAGCACGGCTGCGAGCTGCCCATCTCACCAGCAGTAAAGATCTGTGCCTTCATTCCCTTCGTTTTTGCCATTGCACGATGAAGTCTTGGCTCTAACTTAAGAGAAGGAGGTCATCAGCTGGAGATCTTTATCTATTTCCAGGAAGAGTCTGTCCCCATTTGACTTCCAGTGTATCTAAATTAGGTGTCAGAAAGGTCTTAACTACAAACACTCCAGAGACAGACATTTTCATGCTCTGATAACCCATCTCCTTCATATAAAAGCCACTTAGAAAAGGATTTCTTACAGAAAAGACTTACAGATGAGGGTTTAAAAACACTATTGCTTTTTCTCTCATCTTCTACCTCCAATTTGTTCTACCTGCCTCTCTCCACACTATTCCTTTCCCCTTTATCCAGAACATTAGTGCCTCTCAGACTATTAATGAGTTGACTATCAGTCAACTCATTGCCCAGCCTCCCCTTGCTTCCCTTTCTGTCCTACCTCCTTTTTGGCAACAGTCTTTTTCCTTCTCCTACGTTTCCTCATGTGAAAGAGCCTTTAACCTCTACTCCAGGCCAGAAACACAGTTCATCTGTGTAAGAACCTTTACTTCTTTGAGTCAACTGCTTGTGGAAAGGATTGCTGCCTTCACGCTTTTTTACCTGCTTCAGCTTGTTCATTCATTTGTTCTTAAACTCTGGTTCCCTGCTTAAAGTATGAGAAATAATCCCCTTTTCAGAAGAGTTTCAAAGCTCTCCACACACTGGGCTGGCTGTAATGAGCTTTCTTTGCATTTCTCAACAGTCAAAAGGAAGAATGGGACTTACTGCTAAGAGTCTAAATTTTTCAGTATTAAAAATTAAGGTAAAAAAGTAAACTCCAATTAAGTATTTAATTCTGGTCTCCTCTGTCATTTACTGAAGACCTCAATTTCAGATTTCTGTTAAAATTGCTCCTCCAGGCATGAAGTACTTAGACAGTCATTCAGACTTAAATTACTTCAAGATTACCCCAGCCTCCTGCTCTGAACACTTTCCAGGGCATCTCACTAGGAACCAGGGGTGCTGCTGGCAGCCACAAGCTTATGTGCTGCTTCTACAGCAACTGTTGTAGCACCAGTGCGGTCCCTGTGAAAACAGGGTAAGGTACCCTGCCTCTATGACAGAGTAACCTGTGTACTGTGTTCTCACCAGTGCTTTATCCTGTAATAATGTTATCATCGTACTCTTAACTTCAGTGTAACTTTAAAATTTATTTACATACTTCATTCTGAAAAAAAAACCCATCTACCTAAAGTCATGCATTTGTGCTGAAGCCAAAACGTTAGCAGCCAGAAATGTCAACAGCAACAACATCAAAAGGACCAGCAGTATAACTTTGTATTTCTCTTTGCACAGTTTCTACCTACCGGTACTTTCAGCTTGCCCCTATGAAATCAGAGAGATCAGTGCACTTAAGCAGCCAAGTCTGTTCACTTCCACCTTTCCTTTGCAGTAGCCTTAAGAAAATAAGGTGCAGAATAATTGGGTAGTTCACAGAGCTCCCAAAGTTGTTGATTCTCAGAGTCATTTAAGCAAACCCTGTTTTCTTTGCATTGGAAAAAATGGGGAGAGGACACAAAGTTATCAGCTGTCAGCTGGAGGGCAGTAACTTCTACCGATTATTCCCAAGCACTCATGTGATCAGCCACAATAGAGGAACACCACATACACTCAGTCCTGAAAAAGTGTAAGAGAACTAGACCCTTCTCAGAAGCTGCCTCACCAACTACCACAAACTTCTCCGATAAATCGATGAAAAATATTTTGGTGTACTGTGCAAGAGAGTTGGTCAGATGCTCGGAATACAGTGCAGTGAGGAGTTCCAACCTTCCACATCATACCAGCTGCCTTAGCCTAAATGCCTGGAAGATTTCAATAAGCAGAAAAGAAGGTTAATAAATTGAAAGAAAAAAAATAAAGATAAAAAGCAGACCAAACACTGTTAAATTTTGTTTCTATATTTCAGTAAAACCTACTTGAATACACTTTGAAACAAGAGTACAACAAAATAGAATATACTTCAAATGTTGAATATACAAACTATTATAGTTCATTCTGAACACTGGTACTTCCCTCTTAACTTCAACTAAAAAAAATTTACAGGTTTAGAACTACCTGACAAAAGCTCATGCTGGGCGTGACCTTTCAAGTGACAGAGTAGAGCTGAAACTGAAATGTATGCACGGATGTCAAGGCTAAGTGAGAGACACAGGCATGTTACAGCAGAAGGCGGAAAGCCTGCTGCTATTTTGTCCACAATTAAGAAATTTAGACAGACTTTTAACTACCATACAAAATATGTTACATGTAATTCTATAACAATACTGTGCTAGGTACAAGATTTTTAAAAAATTTGTTTTAATAAAAAAGCTTTACACAAACAAGCCATTAGCTTATTTCAAGAAAGATAACTGAAAATCAGTCTAAGGCTTTCATTTTGAATCTGCTTAAGCTGTATGATACAAAAATTCCCTCTAAGTCTCTGTCTCCTTTTAGAAGCTTTTTAATCTTCTCCTTTATTTCACATTCTACAACACCTAGTAGCAGTTGTTCACATAGCACCAGTTGAGTACTGTGGGCACACAGTAGTAATTGCTGGTATGCATATAAAATGCATCGAATTTGCCATTTGTAACAATGAGACTTTCCTCTCCCCCTGAAACTAAAAAAAACCAAGGCAAACCTCTCACACAACTCTCTTGTAGTGTTCCAGGTCTTAGTGTAACTTGGTAACGGGTAACGTAGTGAACTGTTTGGTCCCTGTTCAGTCCCTCTATCTTTCCTTCTCCATAGGTTCAGCCGTTTCCCAACTGGAAGAGGCAGTTTTGTCAGTATATCAATGTGGTTCTATTCCTACTGAAATATGGGAAAACAAACTTTTTTCCAGTATGTCTTCAACATATGCATGTTTATTAACATCTCAAAACGCTCCTTTTTAACTTGGTGATCACATCCACTTCCCTCCCCCAATCATGTCAATATATTCAAAACCGTAACAGTCTAAAGTTCATGCTGGAAGCAACCTATTCTTCATTTCTCGCACGTTATGATTCCTTCTGTTTTCATTGTTACAGGAAGGGCAATAGCTGAGGGCGTGCTAACTACTACTACGTGGGTCACAGTCTTGCTTCCATCGGCCGGCTTCTCTTCTTTTACCAGCTGCAGCGTTCTGACTTCACGTTCCTGTTTTAAAGCCGCTGTGTCTGATTTAACTTCTGGACTTTTTATAACTGCACTAATCACCCTGGGTGAAGTCTGGCCAGATGCCTGCTGAGCAGGCACCGATAGTCTCATTACTGGTGTCCCATGAGCTATGGACACTGGGGTTAGTGCTCTAACAGCCAACGGGGTTCCCACGATGTTAATACTTCCTGACCCAGACAGGCCCGTTTTTGTTTGTAACTGACACTGTGTAAGTTGCGTGGCAGGGATTGTAATGATTTTGGCAGGCTGCATTGTGATTTTCTCTCCGTTTTCAGCAGAGGTTGGCATCACAGTAGGGATTGTCTGGATTACTACCTTTGGAGCTGTGGCTGTTGTCGGACTTGTGTTGGTTATTAATGGTGACCCTGTGTTTACTGACTGCACTGCCACAGTTGAGATTTTCTGTCCCAGAGAGGTCATTACAACAGGCACTTGCATCGCCACACGTACAGTCCTGCAAAGTAAAGATGTGCGTTTAAGCCACAACACAAGGCACCATTAGAGATGACAACAGGGATAGACAAATCTAGGATTTACAGATTTTTAAACTGCTTCTTTACAAAAACAAAACAAAACCAAAAAAGCCCCAAAAAAACCAAAAACACCACCAAATCCCAAAACAAGAAAGCAACAAAACAAAAACAAAACAAAACAAAACACACCAAAAAAAAAAAACAAACGAAACCTTTTGTGCTTCTAGCAATAGGACTCAGAGATGTGAATGTTGCTAAATTTCCTATTTCCTCCTCCCCCTCTCTACATAATTTTAAAATACAGTCAAGGACAAGCATATTGACAGTTGGCTCTGATCTTACGAATTAGACTTTCATAGTATTCTGTTACACTGCTGCTTGCATATCAGAAACTATTTCCAATGTTTAAAACCTAAAACAAAAAAAA
>VZRU01012576.1:46491-57143 GCA_013398155.1 Pedionomus torquatus | reverse complement strand
AGCCTGTCCAGGTCCCTCTGGATGGCATCCCTTCCCTCCAGCGTGTCGACTGCACCACCAAGCTTGATGTTGTCAGCAAACTTCCTGAGGGTGCATTCAATCCCACTGTCCATACTTCTGACAAAGACATTAAATAGCACTGGTCTCAGTACTGACCCTTGTAGGACACCACTCGTCACCAGCCACCACTTCGACATTGAGCCGTTGACCACAACCCTTTGAGTGCAGCCATCCAGCCAGTTCCTTACCCACCAAGTGGTCCATCTATCAAACCCATGACTTCCCAACTTGGAGACCAGGGTGTCATGTGGGACAGTGTCGAATGCTTTGCAGAAGTCCAGGAAGATGACATCCGTTGCCCTGCCTTTGTCCACCAAGTTTGTGGCAGTATCATAGAAGGCCATCAGATTTGTCAGGCAGGATTTGCCCTTGGTGAAGCCGTGTTGGCTGTCTCCAATCACCTCCTTATTTTCCATGTGCCTTAGCAGAGATTCCAGGAGAATCTGCTCCATGATCTTGCCAGGCACAGAGATGAGACTGACCTCTTTTTACACCTTTCTAGGTACCTACATACACATCAAACCACGCAACAACGCGCAACACTCAAGCATCTCATTGCTCTGACAAAACAGCAATAACTGCCAAGACTTCCTCAGGTTGGGTTCACTGTCCTTTCAATGCCACCACGTATCTGTGTCCAGGCTGTTGCCCAATGATCTCAGGTTTTTTTCCTGATGAATTTGTTTGTGCAAGATCACATAGGACATTCAATTTTCTGCCCTTCAGATATGCATTAGGTCTGAAAACAGGATCAGAGAATCACAGAATGATATGGGGTTGGAATGGACCTCTGGAGATCATCTAGTCCAACCCCATCCAGAGTAGGTGGCACAGGAATGTGTCCAGGCAGGTTAGAATGTCTCCAGAGATGGAGACTCCACCACCTCTCTGGGTAGCCTCTGCCAGGGCTCTGCCTCCCTCAAAGTGAAGCCTCCTCATGTTGGCATACAACTTCTTACGTTCCAGTTTGTGCCCGTTTCCTCTAGTCCTGTCCCTGGGCACCACTGAAATAAGCCTGGCCCCCTCCTCCTGACACCCACCCTTGAAGTATTCATCGGTGTTGATCAGATCCCCCCTCAGCCTTCTCTTCTCCAGATCAGAAAGACCCAAGTCCCTCAGCCTTTCCTCCTAAGAGAGATGCTCCAGGCCTCTAATCATCATTACCCGGAGACAACGTGATGGTCTACCTTGTGATCCAGCCACCTCCACCCACCCTCCTCTCCACACAACCATTCCCAAGCCCTTGCACACAGAGGAGCATCTTCCTGTTGGTTGCTGTGAGCAGATGAAGGTGCTCTGACACGTGGGAAACAAAGAAGAAACCAGAAAGCCGGGAGCAGCGACATCCTGAGCCAGTGTTCCGCACTCAGCACACGTGGCATCTCGCATCCCGTCTGGATGGCACAGAGGGGACCCTCGCTATAATTCACCAATGGGTGGCAGGTTCATTTCTGTAATACACTGCTGGTTCATTTCTGTAATATACTGCTGACAGCCCAACTCTGCTGCTCTTACTTTTTTTGTTGGCTGACCCACACGCAGTCACTTTCCTCTTTTATTTTGTTTTGGGTTTTGTTTTTTTTTTTTAATGTTTTCTGGTTTATACTTTAAAAAAAAAAAATCATTGAATATCTATTTTTTTTGTCATCCCCCTCTCTGAGAAAACAAAGTAAATTCACAGGGTTTCAGCAAACTCTTGGAACGCGCCGAGGGCTGCATCCTTCCAGAGTTTAAATGCCAGTCACTGGCAAAGGTGAGAGGCGTTTGAGAGGCAGCCAGGAAAATCTGGAGGATCACATCTGACATGTACAGCACTGAAATAAGCCCAAAGCATGCGGGCCACAACCTCCAGCGCTGCTCGCCGGGACGACCGACTGCCCCGCTCACCGCAGGGTCCACCCACAGCTTCAGCAAAACTCACACGTACTCAGCAGGAAGATTCCCCGGAAAACACGAAACGCTTTCCCCTCTCAGCATCTTGGTTTTTTGTTTTTAACTCCTCCCTCAAGCAGAGAAGAAGGGATCACGGCCGATAAAGCAGCCTTGCCACTGCTCCAGCTTTGGAAAACCCGGTGCTGACGCAGGACCAAAGCCCAGATGATCAGTGCTGAATTAATCCCACAGCCCTGCCTTGCTCATCCAGGTCCCAGGGCCAGCGGGGCACGGAGGGATGGACAGAAGGGAGGAGAAAGGAGGGAAGAACTGATTATACTCAAAGGGAGCAGAAAGAAGTCACTTTTGCCCAATAAACTGCAATACCAAGGCATGTGGGAATGGACCTACTGGGCCTTAATTCTCTCCCACTCCCCTTAGAAAAATCCAAACACCAAACCAACCCTGGAATAGAGCAAATGGGCAGCCACTTCATGCAGTCACAGCAGTTGCTGGCGATGGGAAGCGGTTGGGACCTCCCTTGGGACAGGCTGTGTGCTGCTGCCACCAGCACAGGGATGGAGTTACAGCCCCGTGAGCACAAGGGACAGTCAGAGCCAAAGTTTTGCATTTCAGGGTCTTCTTACCACTTTCCTAACTCTGGTAAGAGCTCAGCCAGAATAGACTCAGTTCTCATGGCACCCAGAGTCACAGAACCACAGAACTGTCAAGGTTGGAAGGGACCTTTCAGATCATCGAGTCCAACCACCAACCCAACACTGCCAAAGTCACCACCAACCCATGTCCCTCAGCACCACATCTCCCCAGCTTTTAAATACCTCCAGGGATGGTGTTTCCACGTCTTCCCTGGGCAGCCTCTTCTAATGATTGATAACCCTTTCACTAAATATATTTTTCCTAATATCCATCCTAAACCCCCCCGGTCCAATGTGCGGCCATTTCCTCTCATCCTAATTGCCTGTTCCTTGGGAGAACTGATCCCCTCTGGTTGCACCCTCCTTTCAGGGAGCTGTAGAGAGCAAGAAGGTCTCCCCTCAGCCCCCCTTTCTCCAGGCTGAACACCCCCAGCTCCCTCAGCTGCTCCTCACAACTCTTGTGCTCCGGAGCCCTCACCAGCTCTGCTGCCCTTCTCTGGACCCGCTCCAGCACCTCAATGCCTTTCACGTCATGAGGGGCCCAAAAGTAGACATGGTATTTGAGATGGGGCCTCACCAGTTCCAAGTACAGGAGACAATCCCAGAAGTCACGCTAGTTCCATACTAACCAGTGTGAGATACTTGGTTTGAGCAACTGCAGTTGGCCCAGAGGCTCAGAGCCAGAAGAAAACACTTTCTTATCCACACAGCAAAAAGCAAGCCTGTATTTTTGTCCGCCCTTCACCAGATCAGGACATGCCAGGTGGGTAACGGCTGCAAAAAGTCTGCATCACTTCAGGTCGTGACTTCACCAGAGGTCACAGGCTCTGCAAGGATGGAAAAGAAGATGGTATTTTGTGAGGAGCTCTGCAGGGAAACCCAGCCAATGGCTCTCTGCCTGCAGGGAGCAGCTACATCTGTGCCCTGAGGCTGGGAGGCTGCTGGAAGCTTGTGACCCAAATCTGAAGACCGACCATCAAGGAGCCCATAAACCCTTCTGGGCAACCACAGCCTGAAATCCTCACACTGTTGGAGAGGAGGTTTTCCTTCCCTTGCTGCTCTGCAAGGCTGCTGCACGCTCTCACCCAGCTGCCCTCCTTCCATACACAGCTCCAGCATGGGAAGAGATGCATCGAGGTAACCAAGTTCCTAAATGTGCTAATATTCAGCAAGGATAGAAGATGCTGTAGAAATAGAAATTTCTCATGAATTCTCTGCATTAGGATGATGCAAAAGCAGGATGTACATGGGTGAGTTATTTCATCTGTCCACAGCCCCAGATGAGAAAAAAATCAAGTCTTCCTAAGTAAGGCATTAGTCGCTGGACACAGAACCAAGACACAATGCATCTTATTGAACCAAATATCACAGTCTGCATCTTATTGAACCAAAGACAAAGAAAAGATGCTGAAAGATTTCAGTCTAAGTGACAGTAGGAAAAAAAAAAAAAAAAAAACACAAAAAAAACCCAAAACCAAAAAACAAACAACAAATCCTGGAATCTCAGTGGAAATAATTCAACAAGGAAACTTCCCCCAGCAATTCAGGGCCAAAGACAATGGGCTTTTTCCTATCCTCAATGAAAAGAAAGTCAGAAAAGGAAGAAAATGGTCCTATTATTCCCCATGGGCAAAACCAGAGCTTCCGATCCTATCAGCAGGCTGGCAACCTCCTATTTACAGAAACAGTCCTGACTCGTTGGGAGCATATACTGAAATTTGTTTGTATTTTGGCACAGAGCAGAAATGATGAAAAAATTAAAAAAAGAGAAATACATATTCCACATGCCAAACAAGTGCCTGCGTGTCCCCAGTGACCCCCTCCTCCTGAAAACTTCCCTTGATAAAGACTCCGCTGCGTTTCCGTTACATGGCAGGGGAATTGGTAGGAGACTCGCTTTAATTAACACAGCTTTTCTTGAGATAAAGGTTTTTCTCGGGCAACGTGGAGCCGCTGCAACGCCGTGCGTTGGCAGCTGGAAGCAGATCTACCAACAGAGGAGCAGCTGCAATAGATGGTGCAGCTCCTGCCATCCCTCCTCCCCAGCAACGTGCCTGAAATCTCGCTTTGAGAGGATAATATATATCCTGCAGATGTCTGCACGCACACACACATGTATCTGTAGGTTTAGTGGCTCCAGATTAGCTCTTTGCAAACAGCTATGAGGGGTCCGAGGACACATCACCCTTGGAAGACCCTGGCGTCCCTCACACCAACGGCGTGGAGGTTCAGAGGGAAACGTCACGTTTCCGAGCTCTCGTACTGCCAGCGACGGCCAAGCCAAGTCACAAAAAGCAGAAATAATTTTAAATCAAGATATACATTTGTTTAACAGGAAAGAAAGAAAACACATGACTGAGTTTGGAGGGAATGTTGTTAGCTTTGTAGGAAGAAAAGAGTCAAGTCTGGACAGTGTTTGCTTCCTTGTCATCACAAGCTCTACAAAACTCCCTTGTATGCACATACAAAAATACACCTTATGCCAGTGAAACGAAGCAGCGTTTAATGAGAACCAGAATGTGTTTTGGTTAATTTCCAGGTGATTGGCCTCTTATTCACAGATACTTCTCGTAGATGAATGCAAATATTTACATAGGGACCCCATTGGCTGCGTGTCCATCTATTCTGTTTTTTCCCCTCATAAACCTGTTCCTCTGAAATCCACCACTCACTGGGGGACTGAGAGAAAACCCAGAGTAAGATTTTCCACATCTTTGCTACCCCAGGCAGGATCTTCTCCATACCGGAGAGTCCCCACCCTTTTAAACCCAATTGGATTGAAATATCAATCAAAAATTCCCCGTCCCTGACGCCTCCACGGGGATGCTGTTAGACCAAATATTGGCTCTAGCATCTGCTGCTTCCACTGGAATTTTGTGGCTCCACCAGAGAGCTGAGGTGGTTTGGGATTGGAAGCCGCTCTCCACTTTGGTGGGACACGTTTCCTGAGCATATAGCACTGCAGCAGGGAAAAGAACAGCTCTTTAGTAAAACGTAGACCTGGAGACTTTTGCCCATGCCTGAGATACAACAGGCATTCCTTCTTTTAAAAGCCAATTTAAAACCCAAGAAGCCTGGTGCTAGTCCTTGGGTCTCCAGGCTGCTTCACACAATGCCACCTCCTTACATCTTCCTTCCCTTTATTTCTATAAATGCTTGAGAGCTCCAAACAGGAGCAGACTTTAAGATGCAGACCTGGAGTACAAAGCCATATGAGTCCACCACGACATCCAGTCCAATGGCTGTTGGTCGTGCATGGACTTGGAGAGGAAGATGAGCAGGAGGATCTTGCATCAGAGGAATCCGCTCTACGGGACTTCCAGCCTCAGCCCCCTCCCAACCAACTGCACAAAAATGTCTGAACTTCACAGCATGGAAATGGTCTGGAATGATCTGTATTTGGGGCCACCTGAATACATCAAAGGAGGAATTGACACATTTGAGTTGGCTACATCCACCCCTTAATTTTTGCAAGGCAGTTACTTAGACACTCCAGAATTCATGAGAAAAAAAAACCTCAGTTTTTTTGACTTTTTTTCAGTCATTAGTTTATTTTAAGGTACCCGCAGGTGGAGCTGGGAAATTGAGAGGTGACGCTGAGAGTCACCATTTTTGTCAAAAGTAGCCAGGAAGTCACAGACCTTACCCCAAATCAAAGGGAAAGTGATTTTATATAGAATCTAACCTTCCGGCAACATTTCAACAGAAATTGTATGTGCTGCCATCGTATCCACAGACCAGATAAATTATATCAAAGCCGTAAGACAAATTACATCTTAATGTAGATCAGGAGGATGCGACCACTTCAGTGACACAAAGCTCCACTTTCTAATCCTAGTAGACTTAAGGAATTTGTTTCTAATAGCTAATGAATTAAGAATCTGCCAATTACGTGTACAATTATTATTATACTCATAATGAAATAAAGAGTGAACTTCTGTTTAATTAGAAATGAGCTCACGCTGGTGACCAGAGACACCTTTAAAATATCTTTCAGCGCTTCACAACCGAGCTCATCAGGGCTTTGAGTTGGAGTGGCATTAAGGAAATGATATGGAGGTCAAATATTAAAGACTTCAGGGCAAATAAATGTTTTTCAAAGCCTGGTCCCACGTCCTTAGCAAGGAGGGGGATATATCTATGAGCAGAGTCACCGAGGAAATCTGAGATCACACTCCTTCTGCTCAGCATGGGGCTCGACAGAGACTAGTTGGGCTTATAAACATTTATTTGGTGATATTTTTAAAAGAATTGAAATGTCCTTGGCAAGAAAAAATGGAGAAAGATTTCCATTAACACATCCAACCAGATTTTTTTTTTTTAAAGTAGGTTACCTTTTTCTGAGAAATTAAAACGACAGATCTTAAACCCAGATCCAGAGATTCCTTGTGCACCTCAGCTACTGATCCAAAAAGCCTCCTGCTTTGTGAAGCCTTACGAGGAAGAATGCTTCAAAACACCTCACCGAAGAGGAAATCTTTACCTGATTAAACAGCTAAGAGATCACAAAAGTCTCTCATTATTTTAATGCAAGTAAGAAATCATTCAGTCAAAGAGCACAAATAACTACACATCTGAACCTTAGATCGAGTAGCTACTTTAAAAAAAAACACAAAACACCACCACAATTTAAAAAACTTAACCTTAAAACTGTCCAGCTAATACCTGTTGGCAAAATATATTGTCAGCCAGAGTTCATTTCTTCTCCTGACTATGTTGGATCAGCATAAAAAATAACAAGAGAAGTTTATGAGAGTCCTGACACCCCAATTTTTGCTTTGGTTAGATCTAGTAATCCTCCTGCTTGGACTTGCAATGGGCTCTCCCGGTGTATTCCAGAAGAGCCACAAACTTTTGCAAAGCACGAAATCTCTGACCAGCAGCTGTTTCTTTAACAAGCTCCTGAAAAATGGCCCACAGCTTTCTCCAGCTTAATATTCCATTATTGTTAGTGTTTTCTGGGTCTGGGGACTGACAACTTCTCGTTAAAAAGAAGCACCAAGCGCTGTAACTTTTGTCTCTACCTTCCCCTCAACGTGCAGAACGACGTTAGTAGACCAGGCAAGTCTGAAATTGCCTCCAGCCTCTTTAGGAAAGGTTAAAAAAGTATTTAAGGAAAAAAAAAAAAATCTATTAGGGGGCCAGCATTCCTGCTTTATGCCTGAGCATTAGCAGGCAACAAAAGGAATAGCTGCAGGCCTTGACAGGAACGGAGCAGACCTTCCTTGGCTGGTGGAGGTCTGGTTCCCGGCGGCTGTCTCTGCAGACACCGCTCGCTGGCTCCAGGCAGCAGACGGAGGCCGCCGTTGCCTGCTCGGGGCAGGCAGTTGTGTCAGCACAAGCATAAAACAGTGGGGGACAGGTTAAAAAAAAAAAGGTGTCGGAGGAGGTTTGTGCACCCCCCTGACCAGGCAGCTCCGGCCACATCTTGTTAAGAAGGGCAGCTCTCGGAGATCGCCTGTTAATGGAAGGAACAGCGAGGCCGGGGCGGGAGGAAGAGTTCAGGTCTTTAAAACAGTCCAAATGATACAGGCAGAAACACCCAGACAAGCTCTCGGCCACAGCAGGCCTCCTGCAGGTCCGTAACGCCACAATTTTTGCAAGATGTTAAAAGAAAGGAGGGGCTCTTGCCCCATTGGGGTGGGCAAACGGGGTGCAGCGGGAGGAAGGAACCACAAAAAAACAGGGAAAAAGGGCAGGGACCTTCTGCTTTCTGTGCCGCCTGCCCCGTCCTCGGCAAGTGGGTCTGCAAGATCTGCAATTCTCTCTCTGTACGTTTCCTTTCGGTTTGCCATCACTTCTGGGTGTCTGGGGTGTGCCCGGCATCAGGGGAAGCTGGAGGGGCAGGATGTGGTTCCACACCTCCTGCACACAAACACCCAGTCGCAGACCAGCACCCTGAAGGCTCGGAAACCCTGCAGAAGGCTGCTCGGATTTCCACCACCACCCCGCCAAGTGCTCCACCACCTCGGCAGTTGGCCACAAGCCACCCAGGGGGTTTCACTCCTCCATTCCCAGGTGGCCACCAGCAACAGGGACCACCACACACGCCATCCAAGACGCCCGCAGCCTTGCCCAGGGCTCCTCCACCAGCCAGGGCTGCAGACCAGAAGGTGGTGCTGCAAGAATGGTGGAGACGCAACACCCTGACCTGAGCTGGGGTGGAAGATGCTGAATCATCCATCCGTCGGGCTTCACAAAGCCCTACCACCGCCTACCAGAGCTGCTCACCCGAAACCAGCAGGCTCCAAAGCTGGAGGAAGCCAAGCAATTAATCTGTGTAGAGAAGCCTTCTTCTGAGGAACCTGAAATTACGACCTCGGTTTTCTGCTTTGCAAAATTTTCCTCTTTTGAGTCTTTTTGCATTCATTCATGAAGAGTAGGGCTGTGGGGGAGGAAAGCCATAAATACGGCCCCGCTCTGGTTGCAGAGAGAGGATGCTTGGGCAGGCAAGCAGCATTTTTACCACATACCCGAAAAGAGAGAAGCGCGCCTTTTTCCCTTCCCCCCTTCTTTATTTTTTTTTTCTCCTAAAAGACAGTTTAGAAGATAGTGTTCCTTCCCACAGCCAAAGTAAGTGGCGTTCTTACAGCCAAACCTGGAGTTTAAGGGCCCAGATATATATTAAAAAAAGGAATCATCTCCCAAAAAAGAGCAAAGTTTAAGCCTGGATACCAAAGTGTTAAATTAAAACTACATGAACTGCATGATAATTGCACAAGAGCCTGTTTGTTTTCACAGTGAGGTTTCTGCACAGCTCACAAACCAAATACTACGACCTGTGGGGGCTCCATGGGCTGCCCCGTGATGCCACGTCCTAATGGCAATGAACTGGTGTCCAGTTAGTCCAGCATTTGTCTTGGGAATTCCTATTCTTAGTCCTAGACTGAACAGCAAACAACGTTCATGCTCACATTTATGGGCCAATACAGATGGAGAATTTCAGAAAAAAAATATAAATACTGCAGGCAAGGCCCTTGATTTTGGGGAATAAGCATTTCCAGGAAGATTAGAAGGTTGATTTTCAAGATGTGATGCCACAATCTCACATGGTCTTCAGAGCTCCTCAAACCTTAAGGTAAGAAGACGGCATGATGAAGTCTGACCTTCTGCTAAACACTGCTGCAGAACCCATCAGACATTTCTGCATCAAGCTCATTACTTGTCCTTGACCTTCAAAATCGCTTATGAAAATAGAAAACACTCTTGATTTAAGGATTAAAAGTGGTGGTAGAAGCAGTTCTCAGTTAAGACGTTCCAGTGATCAGTTTCCTCTCTGCTGAGATTCTGTTCCTTTTTTCTAGGCTTGTTTGGTCTAGCTTCACTGCCCAAACCCTACATCTATAAAATTAAATACCAGATATTTTTTTTTATTGTTGTTTTTGCTCTTCGAGGAGTAATGTCCTGACTATCACAAGCCAAGAACAGATCTTTGCGGGTCTTTCCTAAAACCAGCCATATATGTTGTAATCCCCCACCTACAATTACTACGTGAGATCTATTTGGGGCAATAGAAACATATTTTAAATTTTAGACCTTACACAAACCAAAACACAGCAAATTCTTGGAAACATGCTTCTTTCCAAACAGTCTGCCATACATCTTACACAGACTTTCTAGCTGCAACTGGTTTTGCGGTCTGCAGAGTCTGACTGGGATGCTGTGGAACGGCTCTTGATGAGCAGCAATGGTCAGGAGCCAGAAACCATCATCATTTTCCCTGGTCGTGGAGACTCTAGAGTGCTGNCTTCAGTCCTGGAAAAGTTATTGGCAAAAAAAAAAAAAAAAAAAAAAAGAGACATATTTCTATTCTTTGCAAACTAGCTGACATTCCAGTCCCCACATCTGGCTATCCACCAACAGCAAAAGTCATATTATTTTTTTTCTGGAGCACCAAGGTTTTAAAATGTTATTCTTAAATACTGCAAACAAGAGGAGAAAAATAAAAAAGGCCGCGTGTTTTTTGGTGGTGGTGGTTGGGTTTTTTTGTGTTTTTTTTTCCTTCCTAGCAATTGCTGGGCTTAATAATCACCAAGTGCACAGTACCCGAGACTCAAAGTTTAG
>VZRU01012576.1:20636-31966 GCA_013398155.1 Pedionomus torquatus | reverse complement strand
CCACAGCTTCTCTGAGCAACCTGTTCCAGTGCCTCACCACCTTCACGCTAAAGAATTTCTTCCTAATATGTAATCGAAATCTCCCCTCTTCAAGTTTAAAACCATTACTTCTCAAACTGCTGCAACTCCCCAATAAAAAGTCCTTCCCCATCTCTCCTGTAGGTCCCCTTTCAGTACTGAAAGGCCATAATAAGGTCTTCTCCCAGCCTTCTCTTCTCCAGGCTGAACAAACCCAACTCTCCCAGCTTCTTTTTACACAAGAGGTACTCCAGCCCTCTGAGCACCTTTGTGTCCCTCCTCTCGACCCACTGCAACAGGTCTATCTCCTTGAAGAAGGGAAGACTTCACCCCTCCTTGCAGCAGCAGCAGCAGCTGCCACCTGGCTGGAGATAAGCCAGGAAATCCTTGTGCCATTCTGCTATTCATAGAAGTGAATTTTCCTTTTAATAAGTAAAAAAAAAAAAATTTAATTAAATAGAGTATTTCAGAAGCAGACAGTGATGGCAGCCATTGCAACATGGCTCTGGCTTCAGCAGAGCATTGCTGTCACATCACTCCTCTCTCACTGAGTCTTCTCCAGGGCATCTCTAATCCTAAAGAACAGCCGAAATGGCAACGGGAATAAATGCTGGCCTTGTCGCCCAACTGACACACAAACATCTAAACAGATTGCCTTTGACAAGCTGAAGCTCCAGCCTTTACCCCGATGTAGTAGGCAGGGCTTGGTCTCTTCTCCCAAGTTACAGATGACAGGACAAGGGGTGATGGCTTCAAGTTGCGCCAGGGGAAGTTCAGGTGAGATATTAGGAAATATTTCTTTCCTGAAAGGGTTGTCAGGTGTTGGAATGGGCTGCCCAGGGAGGTGGTTGAGGCACCATCCCTGGAGGGATTCAAGAGAGAAGTTGACTTGGTGCTCAGGGATATGGCTTAGTGTTGGGTGGTGTGGGGTGGGGTTTATGGTTGGTGGGTTTTTTTTGTGTGGGTGGGGTTTTTTTTTCCCATTGGTTGGACTAGATGATCTTAAAAGGTCCCTTCCAACCTAGGTGATTCTGTGATTCTGTAGTTCGGGAGCATCCTACGAAATGGCAGGCAGACTTCTACTGATAAGCTACATCCACCTCATCTGCGAGGCATCTGCCCCATCCGGGTTTTGAACGAGGAGTATCAGATTAAAAGGAAAGAAATAAAATAATAATAATAATAATAATAAAGCAGTCCAGACACTTGAGATAAAGTAGCTGTTATCACCCTCTCTACCAAGGCTGCTCGTTTTCTGTCTGCAGGCAGTGACTCTCTGAAAGCAGTTTTAACACAAGTTAAAAAATCATATCCTGGCCAAGCTGTCCCCGTGGAGCCAGTGGTGGCTCAGGGCCTGGGACATCTCCGGGAGATGGTGGCACCAACAGATGCACCGGGCATCTCCTGGCCCTTACAATCCCCTCAGCAGGTGCCTTCAGACCTTGTCACTTCTCCCTTCTCCTTGAATAAAAGCTTGCAAAAACCATTTAGATGAAAAATCTCTATTTCTGGGTTGAAAAAAACTGTAAATCACACAGTTCAGCTGGCAGGTCTCCGTTGCAATGACTCTGAGCAGGGCAATAAGACACTGTTTAGCTCTGCTTTCAAGACCAAGCCGTAGGGTTCTGCAGAGCTGCTGGCAGGATTCTGCCCCTTTTCCCCCACACCAGCACCGCAGCCGAGCAAACATATGGGGGAAACATGCAACCAATTTAATGAGCAACTGAAAATATTCTGGGTCTTGATTCAGTAGCTGAGAACAGCTGAGAACAACCAGCAAAGCTGCGGTCCTTGGGAGTTAACACAGCACTAAGGAAAGGAATTTCTCCAGTGGCTACTCACCCACTAAGACAAAAAATAAAATAAAATAAAATAAAATNAATAAAATAAAATAAAATAAAATAAAATAAAATAAAAATCCACCATTTATGTGCTGTTTCACCCTGCTGACAGGAACGAACTGAAAAGGGCCATTGCTTCTGAGCTTAATTACATCCGATGCTTCTAAGGATGAGGGAAAAGAGTACTACATGAGCCAAAACCCAAAAAGTTAATATATTACACTGCAGCAAGAACGCAGCATCTTCAAAGCTTTCCCTCCCCACACCCTCAAGTGTGAAATTAGAGATATTTTTATTATTTTTTTTTCCCCTCAGTAATGCTTTTTGCTCATTTCCTGCCTGGCCTCATGCTCTTATAACAATGAATCAGGATTAATTAACATCAATGTCAAGATTATGATCATGCCTAACCCAGACTTTCTTGTCATCTCCTAGGGAATTAAAGCAAAGCCCATGCACTCATGGGCTGTCCCCAGCATCAGGTTGGGCTAACTCCCTTCACCCCTGGGGAGCTGGGGTTTTCGGGTAGAACCAGTCTCCAATTTGCCTGAGTGCACAGATCTCTTGCTTCAGGGAAAATCTCCCCAACCTGATTCTTTGTTTTCCATGAACCTTCTCTAAACCCACCATCACCGTTTCACGTTCCCAGCAGGAAGCCACGCAGAAACCTCTGACCACAACTTCAGGTGAGTGAGATGTGCTTTCAGCGCAAGGTACTACAAGCCACAAACAATTATAGAAAGGAAAAACAAATCCAGCAGTCTATGGTGCTCTGAAATCAGTTATTAGCAGCTGAGAAAGGGATTTCTCTGGATTCTCCTCCAAACACATACTTCTAACCTCATCAGACTCCATAGTCTCATAAGGTCACTCGCTATCAATTAAACAGTGAACTTCCAGGTTGGTTGCTGTAAGATCAAGGGGACCAGAAGGTTTTGTCTTTCTCATCTTCTGGGCATTGGCTCAGCAGGCTACAGCAAGTTCCAAACAAGTGTTTCTGCAAGAAGGTGGCATGAAAAGGGTGGGACACTATTCCATCAGTCACCTCCCGATGGGGAAGGGGATTTGCCTCCTCAGACCAGCAACTTTGAGTCTCTCCAGCCTCAAAGGGATCCATGAAACTCCCAACCCAGAGGACGCAGCAGAGACCTGCGGCACCACAAGCTCAGCAATGTCCTTACTTGAAGACCCTCCGGAGATCCGCACCCTCCCCCCTTTCCCAAGTACTGTACACACTTTATAAACACAATGTTCTCAGAAGAAACCCACTGTCAGGCATGGCGTGGTGTCTACGGCAGTTTCTCCAGCTATTCACTCATCTTTCCCACAGCCATATCAACAGTGTATCAAGAACAACAGAAAAATTATTCACGTGGCACATTTCTGGTGCTCCTTGGCTGTATTTTACTTCAGTACGGTATTTTAGAAGTTTTCCAGCGTGTTGAAAAGCATGCCTTTTTAACATCTTAACATTTGCCTTTATAAATCGTTAAGAGAAGAGAAGCAAGTCACAGGTAGGGGAAGCGTTAGGCACTTTTAACTTTTTGACACTTCTGCAGAGTAAAAGTTCTCCACTGAGCTCAAGGAAGTGGAACGAGGCTTGAACGGAGATTGAACCAGTGGCTCTTGAGCTTAGGATGCAATCAGTTATATGAAATAGTCTAAAAAAGAAAACAGAACCTCTTGGCAGAACACTGGCCTCCACCTCCGAGCAGAAAGCATCATATAGGCAGTTATTTCAGTAAAAAGATAAGATGGCCAAACATACATACTAATGACTCACTAAGATAAAAATCTTTACTTAATTTTCCCAGCAGTGCAACATGAAAAAATCACTATCCAGCCTCCAAAATCCAAATATCCAAGCTCCTCCCAAGTACCAAGCTCTCTGGTACTGGCAAGTACCCAGAAAGCTCACAGCACCCTTCCCACCCCGTCAGCAGGAGGGGAGAGATCCCACCTCCCACAGATCTCTGCAACCTTCCCTGCAGCCACACTGAGGTCCAAAGCAGAATCCAGAACCTTCTGGGGGCTTTGAGGCTTTAGCTGCTGGGTAAAGCTGCCCTGGGACACCAGGAGCTCCATTTGCCACAGCACGGCCAGCAGAATCACATCTCCACATTGCATGGGCTGAAATGCCTCAGCATGCTGGTCTCACCAGTCCAGAAGCTCCCAAATATTAACAATTTCTATGCTACAACTCACTTCCTTCAACCTTCTCATCTGAAGGATGACACAGGAGTCTAACCTTGAACACAACATCCAAGAATAATTGTAGTTTTTAAATTCCACTCCTGCTGCTGACCCAATTTGTACAAAGCGCAGCTGTTTGGTTTTTGTTTTTTTTTTTTCACCTTGTAAGAGGGGGGAAAAGAAAAAAAACAACAAACCAACAAAAAAAACAAATTCTCTTCTGCACACAGAAGTTCTGCTGGATGACACACCGAAGAGTCACAACTGCACAGCCCAAAGGAGACCAATGGCTGATGCAAACGGAAAACAATGCAGCAAAAGGAAGTCATTCTGTAAGGCAATTACTTTGTTCTTTCAGGGGCTTTTTGGGGTATCTTCTTTCCATAGAAAGTTTCCACTACAGTTATTTAAATGAAACGCGTGTGTATTTTTGTCCTCAAACATTTAAGGCTGCACGGCTGGAGCTCTGCTGAAAATCAGTAAAACAACAGGTAGTGGTGCACAGGTCCTGGTTCCCAGGTCAGAAACATAGAGAAAAAAACAAGGAATGCCCCAAAACAATTAGTGAGTCATTGTCTTAAACTAAAACTTGGAAAGACCTCAAGACATGTTCCTGTGTTACCTACTCTTGTGGACCTGCTCTGGTGGTGGTGGTGCGGTGTTGGTCTAGATGGTCTCCAGATGTCCCTTCCAATCTTATATTATTCTGTGATGTCCGTGATACTATTTAGCAAAACCATTGGAGGTGTTTTGTGGGGAAGAAAACTGTCTGCAAGAGTGTGAAAAGTGAGAGCCCAAAGCTACTTCTTGCTTGGGGACATCCACCTTTACGGGATGGGGCAAAAGAGGGAACGGGGAGAGTTGAATGAACATTAAGGAATTCCTCCACCAAGAGTCACTCAAAACTCCCCCATCACTCAAAACATAGAATCACAGAATCATAGAAAGGTCCAGGCTGGAAGGGACCTCCAAAAGGTCATCCAGTCCCACCTCCCCGCAGTCGCAGGGACACCCCCAACCAGACCAGGTTGCCCAGGGCCTCATCCAGCCTCACCTGGAATATCTCCAGGGAAGGGGCCTCAACCACCTCCCTGGGCAACCTGTTCCAGTGTTCCACCACCCTCAGAGTAAAGAAATTTTTTCTAATATTCAACTTAAATCTACTCTTCTCCAACTTCAGTCCATTGCCCCTCGTCCTATCTCAGCAGCCTTTGTGAACAGCCCCTCCCCAGCCTTCCTGGAGCCCCTTTTCACAGCTGGACAAACATCCTCACACCGTTGGGCTGGAAACACGCCTTTTCAAGACACAGATTTTCAGTAGCATCATCTCCAACCGGGGCTCCAGCAGACTCAGACACGGGGGAAAACACCCTCCCCGTGCGAGAGGAGCTCAGCCTGGGTTGGAGCTTCAGACCTGAGCCTCCGGGTGATTTTGGGAGGTCTGTGCTGGTCTCTAGCGTGGGTGGGGGGAATATTGAAGCAGTTTTTGCTTCCTGGCACGGTGCAGCAATGCAGCGGCACAGACCCAGCATATAACAGACCATTTTCTGTGGAAGATTTACCGTCCGCCTTTAAACCCTCTAAAGGGGTTAAATAACACAGCGAGCACGGGTTTCTTGTGGAAAAATGACTCACAGGAAGGATGGCAACAATGCACTGCTATAAAATATTAAACATAATAGGTCTCTCCGCCGAGGACTGAAAGAATAAAAAAGAAGGTAAGTGGACCTGTGTTTTCCTCCTGGTTCTCTAAGTCACTAATGGCCCTCTGGGTCTGCGAGCAGATGTCAACAGCACACTGCAGGCACCACAATTTACTCACTGCAAATTATTGCCTGGCATTTAATTAAAATTTTATTGTGGCGATTCCCATCAGCTCTCTCCCCAGCACCAAGCAGAACGGACCGGAGAGAAAAAGTGGATTTTTTTTTTCAGAGCAAACGAGCCCAGTTCATCAATAAACTGCTGTAGCTCTGGAAGGGGAAAAGAAAGCATGTGGGTGAGAGGCTTGGTTATCTGACTTGCCTTCCCTGAGCAGGGAGCCCTGTCGGTTCCTGGTACCCACACCTGAGCTCAGCCAGCCTGAAGTCGGCTGTGGATCGTGTTCTTCTGCTTGGACTCACTGGGACTCACTGTTCTTCTGCTTGGACTCACAGCATCCCTTTAGGACAGGGAGGATGGAGGAACCAGCCTCAGCAGTTCACTTGTCCCACTTAGGAAAGCACTTCTACTCTAAAAAGCTCAGTTTCGTTTCCCACCTTTTAGGAACAACCCCAACCTGGTGGGAGGATTTGTCCACCCAATGGAGACTCATCAATCATTTGTGATTTTTTTCTTTTTTTTGCCCTTCAAATGATGAAGGAGTGTCCTTGCTCCCATTACAGCAGCTGGAGCCATTGGGGAGCTGGAGGGTCCTACTGCTGTCAGTGGGTGAAGCAAAGGAACCAGATCTGCTCGGCCCCAAACCGCTGCTCTGTGCCTCCACCCTGCCCAGATCTTGCACAGTTTCAGCTGGGGGCTGGAGGGGAGCACAGGATCACCTTTTCTCCTGTCCTGCCTGTTTGTCTCGTGGCTTCTACAAAAGCCAGTAACTGCAAGTGTAGGAAACTTGGCAGCTTTGGGGCTTACACACAAGCTCCCACCTATCCTAGAGATCCTGGCAATGCTCAGGTCTGCAGAGATCCCATAAATGCCACTGGCAGTAGAGGCAGAAGAAGGTTCCTCATCAGGTATCACCTTCTGGATCACAAACCCAGTGATCTCGAACCCATGAGCAAAACAGCACAGTCAAGGAAGGAAACAAGTCACATCCACAAAAGCTTGATAACACCAGATTATCCCAAAAAAAACAGTGTCCTTCTACCAGTTCAGGCCACTCTTGAGCCTTCAGAAGAGGGGGAAAAGAGCCAAAAGTCAAGAAGAAGAACCCTCAGCTCCTTGTGCATTTAGAACACCTGCCCTCCTGATGCCTGCAGGCGTCCACTGGAAGCCTCGGAGCACGAGACCCAAGGAATACAGAATTTTCATGCTGAGCTGCGAGTGATACTGAGTGCCAAGAAAAATCACAGCAACCCCTCTCTCTCCACAGCTAGAGGAAAAAAGAGACGCGCACAGCAGCTCCAGGGCCAGGACGGATTAACACCATCTACCCTACAGCTCGCAGTACCGGGGAAAACACAGCTCCCTTAAAACTAAGGGTCTCTCAAAACTCAAAATACCCAGGGGAAGAGGAAATATTCGCTCCTCTCCAGAGCCTCAGGGGTTAAGACAGGCCCAGCTGAGCTGCCTACCTCCCCCTCTCAAGGTATCTGTTGATGCTTCACCTCCCGGGGCAACTGCTCTGGGAAGTCAGGGGAGACAGAGCTAGAATGATGGATGCAAAATTAAAAGCTTAATAAATAATTAATCGCTGAGGTCATCAGATTGTACGAATCCGTCCATCTCGCTCTCTGCTCTCCTGTTAATCAGAGGAGTCTCTGGTTCAATGGTGGGTGAAGTGGCCCTGGAAGAACCCTAATTCCTGCACACCGCTGCCACGAAGCTTGTTCTGGGTGCCATATAAATCAATAGTAATAAATTATTCTCTGGGTGCTGAAAAGACTTCGAGACTGTTAAGCAAACAGAATGCCTCCAGAGATCCCGAAATAAAGTGAGGGGTGAGTTTGAGTAACTTGTTAAGGTAATTATTGAAATGCTTAATCGCCAACCATCAAATATGCATAGCGCAGAGATATAAAAACTCCCTTCCTCTTTCCGGCATCGGTCTCTTCACAAATGCCAATGAAAAAGAGCACTCTTAGGTACCACAAATAAAACTCAGGGCACAGATGAGAGCCAGCAAGCCCACCCCGACTCGTGCTCACCGTAACCCTTTCTCTTCCCCCCTCCACAAACCATCTCCCTCTGAGCTCTCCCTGCGACAGTAAACGCCCTCACACTGGCTGAGTGGATTCTGGTGGCCCAATTTTCCCATAGATACGATTTCTAGTGTGATGGTGTTACCCCAGGTATAAACGAGCGCTTAATGGCAATGAACAAGAATGCCCAGAGTGGAGGAAGTTTATCCAGCAGGTCCCTGTGCCTGCACCAACGGCACCATCCAGTCTCTGCACCGGGCTCAGATCAGCCGCTTGACAAGGAGCAACGACGCCACCAGCACGTGAAGCCCAGAGAGGTGAAATATTAGGTTTATTTTCTAGGAGCAGGGGGAACGTAACAGCTCAAGCTGTATTTTAGTGAGGGCTAGTGGTTAATGTTTGCCCAAAGTGCCAGCGCTTCACGGCATCACACAACCGCTCAGGACCTCTCTGCTTCGTGCTGCACCCACAAAACAAGCTTTAAAAGTTCTCGGGAAGTTTCTTCCCGATTTGTGAACAGCTTCGTCATCGCATCCATGTAGAAATGTCGTGTTTTCTGTGAGAAACACCGTGCTCCTTCAAGCACATCCCATGCACGTCGCTCTATTGTAATGTTATGTTAAGAGGAGACTGCCCAGAGCTGAGGGTGACCTGGCAGCAGCAGATGAAGGTCCTCACCACTGGTTTTGGGCAAGGGATGACAACAGCCTTGGATCCATGGGCTGCATGGCATGGAACAGGCACACTCAGCTGCATGCCATCCTCTCCCTGCGGTTACACACAGATTGCTTTTCTGCCCAAGTCCTGCCTACGTGCCAGGCGTGCGTCACCCCATGTAGAAACTCTTGTGGAGCCCGAGTGAGCCCCCAAGAGCAGGCTCCTGGCTTCACCATCAGCGGTGGGTCCAGTGGCAACCGGGAGATGCTCCCACACACAGTCGATGCTCCCACACCCGGGCACAACAGCCCATCGGCATCCCAAAGCCAGCCTCGGCCACATGGTGAAGCCACAGCGGACGGCTCTTTGTGGCCACAGCAGACAGGACACCCAGCAATGCATCTAAAAAAACCCTTCTCACAATAAATCATAGAATGGCCTCCATCTCCAGCTTCTCATCTCTCTCTAAAGCAGAGCCCATCACCGCTCTGAAGACAGACCCCATCTCCTGTTGAACTTTTTTCCCCCGCTTCAAAAGAAAATCTGAATAATTTTGTTGGGTTTTGTTTCGGGTTTTTTTTTGGTTTTTTTTTTTCTTGAAACAACACAGCACTGGAGTCCAAACACCAAACTGCCCCCCCCTTTTCCAGCACTCTGGGTGCTCTCCTCTGCCATTCCACTTCAGCTGTTTCTCAACTCCATCAGAAACACAGCCAGTAAAAATCTCCTGAAAACACTGTTCCCAATTAAAGTGAGCCCTTATGAAACCAGTATCACAGCCACTTGCTTAATATATTTCTCCCTAGAAGAACTTACAGTGTTTCCTTGATGAACCCCCAAGCATAACAGTTTCCACAGCGATTACAGAAAAAGCAGCGGTGCCAGAAATAATACTCCTAAATGGAAAACATCCCCTGCGCTCGCTCTCACACACGCACACACCCATGGAGAGCAAAACGAGCACCAGGGACGACTCCTCCCAGGGACAGCCCGAGCACCGAGTCGCCACCCCAGTGCAAAAGCAGACGGAGACGGAAATTGGGTCATAACATCACTTTTTAAATAGGGGTCTTGGAGGTGCCTTCTACACATGGGCATGCAACAGCATACCCTCAAGTACAGATGCAGAATCACAGAATGGTTAGAGTTGGAAGGGACCTTAAAGATCACCCAGTTCCAACCCCCCTGCCCTGGGCAGGGACACCTCCCACCACACCAGGTTGCTCCAAGCCCCATCCAGCCTGGCCTTGAACCCCTCCAGGGATGGGGCAGCCACAGCTTCTCTGGGCAACCTCTTCCAGTGCCTCACCACCCTCACAGCAAAGAAGTTCTTCTTGAGATCTCATCTAAATCTCCCCTCTTGCCATTTAAAACCATTCCCCCTTGTCCTGTCACTCCACTCCCTGACCAAGAGTCCCTCTCCTGCTCTCCTGGAGCTCCCTTCAGATCCTGGAGGCTGCTCCAAGGTCTCCCCGCAGCCTTCTCTTCTCCAGGCTGAACAGCCCCAGCTCCCTCAGCCTGTCCTCACAGCAGAGGGGCTCCAGTCCTCTGAGCATCTTGGTGGCCCTCTGCTCGACCTGTTCCACCAGGCCCATGTCCTTGCTTTGTTGAGGACTCCAGAGCTGCCAGAGGACTCCAGGTGGGGTACTCATTGAGCCATATAACAATGACCCACAACAATATTCCAAAAGCAGCTTCCCAAGTACAATATCCAAAATATCTTACCTAGCAAGGCAGGACAAAGCGACCACTCCAGAAGGTCTGTCCTGTCTTGTGGAAGGTGGTTTCAGTTCAGACACTGCCCTGGTCAAGAGCAGCTTCCCAAAGCCACCCCTCCTCAGCACTCACGTTCATTCAGTTCTTTGAGGTCTAGGTCATGCAAAGCTGCAGTTTCCATTCGCGTGAAACTGCCTGTGTGTTCCCAGGCCCCTGCCACGCTCCTGGTCCCTGCTCTGGTCTGCGGACACCCTGTCTCCACCGTTGCTGCCACCGGCCACACACCTCCCACTTTCCTTATTTACTCACAGGAGTAAAGAGAGGGCTTTCAGCAAACACCTTTCCGAAACTATTTTCTCCAACAAGCGCCCTCAGCACCTTCAAACTCTTCACTGGATTATGGCTCTCAAGGAAAGAGCAAAAATGATGGGTTTTGGAAGGTTTTTGTTTGTTTGCTTGTTTTTTAACCTAAACCTTTTTCTCACCACCTGGGCACCAGATCCTGCCCTCTCCCCACACGAAAAAGTGGATCCTTCTCTTTTGTCCCCACGTCTCTGTCCCCACCTCTCTGTCCCCACGTCCCTTCAGAATCCTCAGGAGCCATTTGTTTCCCCAGGGAAGGGACTAAACGCACTTATCCACTTAAAAAAAAAGGATCATTTTTATCACTTTGATTTGCTTTAGAATTTATTAAAGTCTACGACCTAAAAAGCTAAAAAGCAATATCTTCCCCAGCCTAGAGTGAACCATAACTGCGATTCTTTACCATAATATGTGTTCATAGTTATTTGTAGTCATGTCCACTTGGGGAGATATCACTATAATTTAAGATGGCAAAAATATGTTCAAAAAGAAAAGAAAAACAACAAAACAAACCCTAAAGATCAACATCCAGCTGAGATTTTTTGTGATAGGTTTTGTGTTTGACACGACTCCGCAAGCAGAAGCCTGGCGGGACAGACAGACACATCCCCGACCGCCAGCGATGACTTAGCTCCCGTTCAGGAGGAATGGGATTTGAGGATTTCTCTATTATTCACACACTTTT
>VZRU01012575.1:1899-19620 GCA_013398155.1 Pedionomus torquatus | reverse complement strand
CCTGGCCTCGACGGCGCGGGCGCTGCGGCGGCAGCGGCTGCTTCGGAGGCAGCGGGACAGGACGGGCTTCCCGGCCAGGGGGTGAGTACCTGACGGGATGGGGGAGATCGAGACGTGGCCTTTCTCGGGGAACCGGCGGGGACGAGCTCCTTCACCCCGGGCACGTTGCCGTCGACTCCCAGGACGGGAGCTCTGCCGTGTCCCCGAGCTCCGCTCGGCATCAGCCGGGGTACCCCGGTGCCGACACGGCCCAGAGCCGGGTGGGCCGGAGGGCAGCTCTGGGGCGTTCCCAGCGCCCGGGCCCCGGTGGTTGCTGTCAGCCCACCCCTTCCCCTGCTGTCGGGGCGAGTCTGGGTGCATGTCCCGTGCCCGGCAGCCAGCCCAGCCGGCAAGGCGGGAGGGGCCGCGGGGATTGGGGAGCGCTTTGCACCTCGGTTTTACGTGAGACTAAACGAAACTGCCCCGTGTGGGTCCCGAGGGGAAGCCTGAAGCCCGGAGGGAAAGGGACGGCAGGGGATGGAAGACCGGGGTTTTGGGTCCGGAGCTGCCTTTGGGTAGCCCCGGTCCAACAAAAGGGGCAAAAAGGGATCCTGGGTGTTTCGCAGGGTGAGGGAAAACCAGAGATGTTTTCAAATGAGTCTCCTCGTCCAGTCCCAACAGGTGTCTGAATTTCTAGCCACCTTGTTTGTCTGGCTTAACGAGTAGGAACATTTCATTCATAGTGCTCATCTGTGGCTATGAAGATGCTTATATGCGGTTATGAATAGCTCCAGAGCAGATTTTGTAGAAAATTCAGTTTCTATGCAAAATATCATCACTTTTGCACCTTTCTTGGGTGTGAGCATGACCAGAGCTGAGAGCGGGTGCAAAAGTTAGGGTTCTTTGATTGCTTCCTATTAATTGATATTCATGCCAAGAAGAATTAGGACTCAGTGTATGTGTGAGATAACTGCATGTAACTCTGTGATACCAGGAAAGGAAATGACTAGAAGAATTTCTAGAATTTTTAGACTGGCCTAAAATGGACATTCCCACTTCTTGTTCCTGTTCTTTGGATGGTATTTTAGGATCTGTTTGGTTGTTTGGGTTTTTTGTTGTTGTTGTTGTTGGGGGTTTTTTTATTATTTGTGTTTGGTTGGTTGGTTTTTTTTTAAGCTGCCAGGGATCAAAATGGCAATATATGGCCTTTTAAAATGAGAATACAATTTGAAGGATGTTGCTTTCCTGCCAGTGGTGTTACTTGCTTTTTAAACAGTTTTATGTGGAAGTGGTGACACTACAAGATGAGAATAACTTTTATTTTTATTCAAAACAGAGCAAAGTTCTAACAGACAAACAGACTAAAGGTCATCCTTAAGAAAGGATGGTTTAGATGCCCAACACCTCTGATGACCCTTTTCTCACCTGATTTTTTTTTTCACTGGCTTGCTTGTATGACCACTGCTCTGAAACTGAAATTGCACCTTAAATCATATGGCAAATATATCTGGAGTTTTGGCTGAGACTAAAACTGGTTAACCTCTGTTGTGATAAGAGATCTTTTATGAAGGTGCATAAGATCTCTTGAGACATTAAAATGAGTATAAAGTGATAACAATGCCTTCTTGGCACTTCAGATAAACGTGCTGTTACAGAACACAAGTGCATATTTTATCACTCTTGGAGATTTCTGGTGCTGTGGGGTTAGGCTTCATGCCTGGCACTTTGCAGTTTATACTGGAGTAGTAACCAAGATCTGCTCCAGAAGGAGAAACTGTAGCTGTTGCTTGTGCAGAAACAATAGGGAAGAGAATCTGCTGGTGAACTGGATCATCCAAATTGCTCCCCAGGCTCACCTGTGCTAGCACCTCCACTGTGGTGAACACTCTGTGAGAGTGAGAGCAAGGGCACTGAACAAACCGTGGCAATGCAGGGCCGTGGGGAGACTGTAAGACATTACCTAGTCCACGTAGTGCATCATAGCTGTGCGCCTAACCGGACCTGAGAGAGGTTTCTGTAGCCTCTCTCCTTCTTCTATGAAGAGGGTTCCCACAGTGTTCCTGCAGAGAAATGGTCCAGTTTTCGTCTAATCACAGCTACTTCAACATAAGTCTCATGTGTGAAACAAACGGATTGCTTTGTGCATGCCCACACGGAGAACAAACTGATAATTTCTCTTTTTATAAACTCCTTTTATACATAAGAGCACTGTGTCTCTTTCCCTGGTCTTCTGTATGAAATGAACATAATTCCCTCAACTCCTCCTCTTCCAGGACAGTATTTTCTAAACCATTTGGAGACACTGTCTATTATCCTGTGACTTTCTAAGTCCTGTTACTTGCAGTCTGCTACAATCTCACCCATCCTTCATGCTACTAAACTAGGTATTCCCTACTTTCTATCTGTGCAAATAATTTTTCCTAAATGTAGGCTAATCTCTACTGAATGCCCTTTTATTTCCATTAGTACTTCTCTTACTTGCCAAGATCATCTTAAACTCTCATAATTTCTTCTCCCTTCTCCCACCACATGCTCTCTTCTCCCATTTCCAATTCCATGTCACCTGGAGACCATACAGGCTCTCATTTGGTTCCTCTCTCCAAGTTGTTAATGGGAAATATGAATAATCTCCTAGTGTGACAGAAACCCATCATAATGTCAGCATATTCCAAACCAATTCTGATGGTTAGAAGACAACTGCTGTGTCACATATGAAGGTGCTGGACCAGATATACTTTCCGTTATCTTTTATCTGGCCCATCATTTTTCTTTGACTCTTTGGTCATCCCTGTAGAGCAGGAGTGACAAAAGCATGCTGCAGAAATTACCTGAGGTGGGGTTAATTTGATCCGATAGACTCATCTCAGCACCAAATGCAGGGTTGCCACTTTTATGCAGTTTTGCAGAGAAGCTATTTCTGGTTACACTTGCATTTCCAGCTTTCCCCCAAAATGTGGCCCCAAAATGAGGCATGTCTGGTGAGGAACATAATTCCCAGGGAGCAGCAGCATGAACTACCTAGAGCTGGCTCCTGGGAGCCCCTTCTTGAGAAGCTGGGGGGGGAGGGGTCTGTCTGAGGGGACCAATGCAGTTCAGTTCCTACATCTGTTTTGATGACTTTTGCTGATTGTGTCAAGAGTTTTGATATATCATCTAGCCTATCACATGAAGTGTTTGGCATTTCTCATCTAGACCCTGTTTTTGTAGTTTGTCACAGCCGGAATGATGTCACATATCTTGGCTTCTGAGGCCTTATCACATGTGTAGCTTTTGCTTTATCTACTAATGACAGTTAACACATTGATTACCAAGATTATTCTTGACAAAAGCCAATGAAGTTCTGAACAGTTCAGCTTTTCCTGCTATGTCCTTCCTCTGTGCCGTATTTGTGTAAGTGACAAATCACTTATTTTGGAAAGCAAGAACAAAGCTTGCTTGAGCTTTGGATATGCCCAGTGGGGAAGAGATTCTTTAAGTTCCACTTGCCAGTATATCCCTAATTACATCTATATCTTGTCTCAACATCACTGGTTTGAAGAGACCCGTAAACACCTACAGGTTGCTAAGCAGCGTACAGTAATTGCCATAAAGCCTGCCAGTGCCCAGCGTGTCCTGGGGCTGAGGCTGTGGGTATGCATGTGTTATTTCCTGATTGAAACTATTTTGGTCCAGTTACAGTTGTGTAGATTTTTGTAGTAGAATCCAGAACTGAGCCTCGAGTGTACTGGCCCACATGACCAAACACCAATAGAACAAACACCCTGTCTTAATCTAAAGGGATTTTTCAAGGTAAAGAGTACTTGATCTCAGATTGTAACACTATATTACAAGATTTAAATATATGTATATTTTAAAAAGTAATGCTGTTGTGCTGATTTAAAAATGTCTGTAGAACGCGTTGCTTCTGACTGACGATCACATGCAACCTCGTATTTCTACTCAGATGCCAACATAATGTCTTAATCGCTTACAAATACCACTGTGCAGTAGCAATAGTAGTTATACACATGTGGTATGTACACAGCTATTTCACTGAGCCAATGTGTTTCATGGAAGCCGAGGTGATTAATTAGATAATGTATGTACTCACGGCACTGTAGTGACAGCCCTGCATGTGAGCACGTCGCCTGATTTCCTTGCGCAGTGACTCATAACGATGCCGAGCTGTGGTAATTGCGAAGAAATGCCTGGATGGCTGTCTCACTGCTTATGCCAGTGGTATGGCGCTGCCTTAACTATTTGCCAAACCTGCGGAGGCAGAATTCACGCTCCCCTTGTCTCCATCCAGGCCAATTTTACCTGAAGACCTTAATTTTACCTATGGCAGGAACACATGCACTGCAAGTACAGCAAAGCAGTGATCAGAAAGTGGTGGTGGGATTTTTTTCTTCACCTTGGGTGAAATTCAGGCCTTTGCATGTTCATCTGCTCTTTGTAATGGTGCTTTATTTTAGCAAACTGTGTATGCTAAAACTGATTGGAGTCTGCCTACAGGTCACAAGGATTCCAAGAATATAGCAAGTTTTTAAAACCAGCAGTTGCTAACTATATATTGCCTCTCTAGCATCCTTAGGAAAAGGATGTGGTTAAATTTTGGGGGATGCATTAGACTTTCCCATCCTTAACATCCATTTGAATACAGAAGCATGATGACTGCTGGAGAGAGTTCCCAATTTTGGGAGGGGCTTCAACACTTCAGTTTTGAAACTTCTTTTTTACAGCTTGGGTACAGGCCCTCACAGCCATGCCAAAATAAATCTAGTCACAATTGCTCATTAGTGTGGCTTGAGAGAAAAATGTCAAGAGGAGATACTGAGAATCCATTTTATTATTTATACAAGATTGAAAATTTGTCAGTGGTGATCCACTGCTCTCCAGTAGAAATTTAGATAACTCAGTAAATAGCAGCAGTCAACCTATGTAGAACAGGGTTTCCTCTCCAATGCAAGAATAATGTTTACTTAGTGGGTGCTACTGTGTAGTAACAAGTCAAAGATCCAGATTTTTTTTTGTCAGTCTCATCATAAATATGTGAGAATACACACACCCCACTGCATGCATTTAATGCATGCATTTAATGCATGCTGGCAGCTTCTCATAGTTTTGATACTGAAAACTGGAAAGTTTGATAACCAGTCTGTGGAAAACAGCAAGATGGTTAACCTATTGAATAGCTCTGGGAAGTATAAGATGCACCCTAGATCCTTGAATTTATAATATGCTGTTGTACAAAAATGGACAGTTACTTTGTGTTGAAGAGATTTAATACAGGTAAAGAAACTGGGGCAAGGCAAAGAAGAACCTCCAAAGTTATCGGTATTCAAGCAATTACTGCCTGGTTACTTCGAGTTAGAGATGACAAATTATTTGAATGTTAATTTTTTCCCCCTAGGCCTCTCCTAGCCTTTCTGGTAGGAAAGGAACCACTGGAGATTTGGAGAGTCTAATAACTGCAGAAATAGCCTGCAAAGAATGGAGCCATCCCTAGATCTCTGCTTTTATTGCTTGCAGTACATAACTTGTTCTGGTTCAAATAGAGAAAATGACACTTCATGAAAGCTTTTAGGAGAAAAAAACAAACAAACAAACAAACAAAAAGAACCAAAAAACTGCCCTGAGACATTTGCCACTGTGTACACTTCTCACTGGGGTGACTGAAAGCATAAAGGAGGTGTTTTGCTGCACACAGGCTTTGACAACAATATGAAGTGGGCAGTGTCTAATACCTTGCAGGTATGTTTGCGGCTTCTTGCTGGATTTTCTGTAGCTTTGTAACTGGTGTTCTGTGTTAGCTGGTACATCATCAGCCCTGAATACATTTTGTCTCTTTTTAAACGTTGCCCAATCCAAGAAACTCCGGAGAAGGTAACTTCCTTTTATTGAGGCTACCAAAAGATTTTGAAATGCTGATCTCTGTCACATTTGTTAATATTAGAGCAGAATATATGGACATGATCTTAAAACAGCTCCAGAAGGCAAACTGTCCTAATCCTTATATTATGATTTTTGGTGTTTCCTCAAGCTCTTATAGATGAGAACAGAGAAAATAGAGGGGTAATTTGAGAAATTCAAGCCTGCTGTTCCACCAGTGATGGACATGACTGGAGAGACAGGGAATTTGGCCTGAAAATAGGACTAGCGGTCTGCTGTGAACCAATTAGAAGCTCTTTAAGAAAGAGGAATACCTTTTGTAAACAATAGTCTGTTTTCCAAGTTAAAATTGCCAAATTTATTATTGGAAAAGATACCAGGCAAAATGATTAAATCTGCTCTAGGCCAGGTGTTTTCCAGAGACATACTAGAAAATTATGATTAAATCTGAGACTCCAGCTCTTAAATGAAAGGCTTCAGCTGCATTCAACATGTCTTTTTCCTATACATAATGCAGATTGTGCAACAGCAACACACTAATTGCCTTGTAATCGAGTGTGTTCAACTCAGCCAGTCCAAGTGGATTTCCATCAATACCACTACCAGATCCTCCAGAAGCAGAATGGGAAGTTATTGGAATGTGCTGACACATACTTGGCTATGAAGTAATTCTGCTGAGGAGCAGGTTCTTTCTTAATTGTTCATCGCTTGCTTCTTGGGTCACATCTGTCACGTGTCATGTAACCAAGAGCAGATGCCATTCAGAGATGGGATGAACCTTGTGGGTTTGTCATGGAGCACAAAAGTACTTTTCATAGTGGAGCAAAAAAGGACTTTTACCTTCTGAGGGAAAGAAGAACTGCTGAAGGAAATGACTTTTAAGTGGTTTATTTTGAAATATCTGTTCCTTCAAATAGGCCACTTCAACAAAAATAAAAGCTTCATCTTGACTCAAGGCTGAAGAGATTGAGTAGACTTTTGGTAATCCACAAGCTGGTAGTAACTAACCGCTGCCTTTTATGAATGCTGTAAAAAGAAAAAAAAAATGTCTGCTGGCTTCTTTCCTAGCTGCTGGTGATGAAATGTAGATGCTGTGCTGAAACTGCTGGTTTATTTCACCATTTGTCCCCAAACTCAGTGATATGGATATACAAATGTTAAAGTTGAAACAGTCATATACATGAGCTTGTTTGTTTCTATAGAAGTAACTTTTTATCCTTTCTTAAGTTATTTCTGCTTAGGTAACAGGCTACAGAGTATTATGTTTTCTCCCTGCAAATGTAACACTAGGTCAGGACTCCCATTTGTATGCAAATGGAGCTAATGGAATGGGGCTTTACATGTATTCACAGTTTTTGATTTTCAGAGTGGATTTCCTTTCCTGTCTGAAATCCCACGTTGTGCAGAGTTGTGTGGGGCTGCAGACTTACTGCAACAGGAGAGCTTGCATCTTTCTCTTGCACCATGAGAAAGGTAGTCCTAGTGATGATTAATACCAAGAAGTGGCATGCTAACATAAAGAGAGGAATACCGAACATGTCCTCAGCTGCCTCCACTTGGTGGATACCTGGCTTCAGAGTTGTAACCTCTGCATTAATTACCTGGCCTGTATTTCCTAACTCTGTGTGAATGTGTGTTTGGGTATACACACCATGATGGACTGCAGACAGAACTTGATCTTTAGAAGGCTGGATTTATCTAGCCCAAAACCACAAACATGGAAGCACACTTCCCAGTTTGTATATACACAGTATTTTAAAAGAAAACCAAATTGATAATATATTAAAACACACACTCTTAGGATTAAGGTATTCATACTTTTTGGGCCAGCACTCCAGAGTACAGAGTAGTTGTTGTCTTGATATTCTAATGTGTTAGGTGTATCTTAAGTAAACCAGTGCAAGTACTTGAATTTATTTGAACTCATGTTCAAATGAGCAAACTTTTGACTGAAGGCAATGTAATAAAACAACTTAGACTGGACCTTTTGGGATCGTCTAAACCAGCCCTACTGAAACCACACATGGGTAATGCAGGTTGCTGAGAGACATATTCAGTCAAGTTTTGAACATCTCCAAGGATGCAGATTCCAAAACTTTTCTGTGCACATTTTCCAGTGTTTCTGAAAGTTTTTGTTGTTTTGTTGTTGTTGTTGTTTGGTTGTTTTTTGTTGTTGTTTTTTTTTTTTTCTTTTTTCTTTCCTCTACTGTCTAGCTGGCATTTCCTTGGTCCTGCTTGGTTCTGTTGCCTCTTGTGCTGTTACTGTAGATCTCCATGAAAGCCTCACCCTTGCGTTAGGCCAATGGTGACAGCAATAAGATGTCCCTCGAGCTTCCTGTTTTCTCAGCTCTCTCAGCCTCTCCTGATACATCAGGTACCCCAGCACCTCTGACCATCTTGGTGGCCTCCCCTGAACTCACCCCAGTGTGTCCATGTCTCTTGCACTCAGGAGCTCCAGCACATCACAGCACTCCAGTGAAGGACTCTGAAGGGTCACTTCCCTTGGCCATTTTTGCTGCTCCAGCCCGGGATGCTGTTGCCTCCTTTGCCACAAGGGTGCATTGCTGACTCATGTTCAACGTAATGTCCAGCAGCACCCCAAGGACCTTTTCTGCTGAGCTGCTTTCTAGCCAGGGAGCCCAACTTCTACTGCTGCACTGGGCCCTATATCAAGGAAGAGATTGCCACTCACTTTAAAGCATGAGTGCTGAGGCCCTCCTTAAGAACTAGTAATGTACTAGGTATTAATATATTGCTGTCTTAATTACAAACAATGCTGTCAACATGTATGTAGGTGCAAACTTTTCAGAGTAACAACAGCATCTAATAAAGGATGTCAAGTTTCCTAAATACTGGTCTCTTAAGCTGATTTTTTTCTAATGGCTGTTCTCCCCTGCTATCCCATGCTTATTTGTTCCTTTGTTTCAGCTCTTTTGTGTCAGTTCTGTCTGTGACACTGCCAAAGGAATGCTTGGAAGTTGTCCTCTCTTGGGAAGATCTGGTTCCCCTTTGTTTGAAAAGGGAATTTTAAATGGGGAAAGACCTCTGTGGGGGCATTGCATTTGAGTCTGCTGTTTTTCTTAGGAAAAATTCCTAAAACTTTGCTAAGTTGTGAGTCTTTCAAAGCAGCAGTTTGCAAATGCCCTAAATTAATTCATTGTGTTCCTTGAGCAAAAGGTGCTCACAAAAGCTGAATTCTAAACATTTTCTTGAACCTTGCAGATCTCTTTAGCCAAATGCTAACCTAGAGAGCTATTGAACATGTTCTGGCATAAAGCTGAATGTCCTCTGCAATTTGTGGTGTTTGTGGCCTAAAATTATGCTGAAATATAGGCAGAAAGTCCTTCCTTCCTGTCTCCCATCCTGTCCAGGCTCTGTATGTCGATAAGAAGAATATCTTGAAAATGTGAAGGTGAAGTGGGAAGCAAGCTAGAAGATGCACTTTAGAAACAGAGAAAAAAAAAAGCAGGAATGAGGGAGAACAAAAACTGATGTCAAAAAGCCTCTGATTTTGCAGGACTTTGAAGTCAGGCTCAAACAGGTAGCACCCATCTGTTAGGACAAAAATGTGATTACTTTAGCTGTGGAGCATTTACCCTGATGGGTGCAGGTCCTCAGTGCAAGGGTTAAAAGATCCTAATGTTGAATTACTTTGAATGTAAGTTTTGGTATGTAGTTTGAAATGTAGGACTTTTAGAGTTAAGCACTTGGACACTGGGAAACTCCACATTGAAGGTTGTAAATGCAGCTGTAATTTGATCCCTCTGTTCACATTTAGAATTGGATTCTACTGGATCTACTGTATCACGGAGGTCGTGGGTGATGCTATATGTATCACTGGAGATGAGCTTCTCGCAACAGGCCTTGATCCATGTGTTCATTCACTGATGTCCAGCTTGCTACTTCATGGTCTTACTCAACAAAGTGTCTGAGGTGTGCAGCAGCGACCAAAATCAGAAGGAGTTGACTTCTGAATGTACCAGGTACACAGAATTGTGCTTCAGGTGTCTCAAGTGAGCATCAGAATTTATCAAAAATGATAGAGTTGTCCTTAATCTTTCCAGGCTGAAAGCTGTGTCTGTGGATAGGGCTGCTAGCTCTGCCTTCCCCCAAAAGTCTGTTACAAGTTTATGGAGCTTTCACAGAAGATTTCACAGAACTCTCTGGAGAAATGAACAGTAGTAACTGTCTGTGAACTGAACGATGAATTTTTAAATTTTATGTTGTTCAACTTTTATTCAACACATACAGACTGCAGGCAGAGTCTTGGTGGAAGTGACATGAGATAGGCCAGTGTTTAATTGCATGATGTTCCTGCCTGTAGGCAACATTGTGGTCCAGTCTGAGGCCCCACCTGACAAATCTTTACTATCACTTTTTCACCTTTCATGTTGTATTAAAAAAACAGCAATATTTTTACCAAGATGCTGCAGAATTACCACAGACATGAACTTATTACGGCATTAGTATTTTCACGTTGTGAATTCCATGTATTTGCTTCTCCATTTCTCCCTATTTTTATTTTATCTAACACTTTAAACTAGTTGTGGGTGAGAGACAAATTGCAAGTTACACTTCCTAGGGGAAAGGAAAGGTGGACTTATTCCAACAAAATTATGAGCATATTATGCAGGAGCTTTTACTCAGTGTGGTTTTCTGTTTGTGTTTCCTTTGTGAAGAACAAAAAATAAATAGTAATTACTGTTCAGCCAATCGTCAGTCTGCTCTCTGGGGGAGGCTGATGAAATTTAGATATTCTCAAGTTCAAGGAATGATAAGCACAATGGCAACAAAGGTACACACATGATTTAGTTTACACAAATGGCACCTTGCTGCTGTGGATTGTCATTTCTAAGTCCTAGAAAAGATTGCTTGCTTTTTCCAAGTGTAGATGCTAAACACAAAAAGAATGAACTGCTGAACACAACACAACACAGTTCAAGGATCAGACTAAGAGTGGGAGGATCATCAATTCTTGGGAAGCCAGTAAGAGTCAGGTATTTAGTCAGGTGAGCAATGCGACTGGTTTTCAGGGCAACATCAACATTTCAGGTGAAAAGCATCTCAGAAACAGTTGGCAATTAGAAGCACTCTACATAATCCTGAGATTGCTTGATGCCTTTGTTTATTCCCTTTCCACCATGCTGTGTAGAAAACAGTCCACTGTTTCCAGACAGGAAGGGTAGATGTTCTTACTGGCTCAGGGCATAAAGGCAAACTTGGCCATATACTTTTAAAGTCAAGTAAATCTGACTTTTAAACTGCACCACGCTTTATTGTTTTCCTTTTAGATGGGGATTTTTCATCTTATGTTTTGGTATGAAGTGAAAGTCTTGATTTTATTATTGCTGAGAGAGGAGGTGGAAAACCTTTCATTTCCTAAAGCTTCCTCTGTATGATTGAGTTGAATCTACGTGGCTTATGTTTTACATTTGAAGAATTCTACAGGAGAACAGGAGAGGGACTCTTTGTCAGGAAGTATAGTGATAAAACAAGGGGTAATGGTTTTAAACTAGAAGAAGGGAGATTTAGATTGGATATTAGGAAAAAATTCTTTCCTGGGAGGGTGGTGAGGCACTGGAACAGGTTGCCCAGAGAAGCTGTGGATGCCCCATCCCTGGAGGTGTTCAAGGCCAGGCTGGATGGGGCCTTTGAGCAACCTGCTCTATTGGGAGGTGTCCCTGCCCATGGCAGGGGGGTTGGAACTCGATGATCTCTGAGGTCCCTTCCAACTCTAACCATTCTGTGATTCTATGAATTCTCTTATATGTGTGGATTCCTGAATGAAAGCTCTTCTGTCAGGATATTAATGGACTTTTATTGGTTTACAGTGGTTGTAAAAGAGTTGGTTTAAGTTGAAGTTCATTGAAGTTTTTTTACTTTAGTGTAAATGTGATCCTAATCAGGAGACTTTTCAAGAGCAGTGTATACCCGCAATGAACTATACAAGCCTAAGAAGCTGCGTCTGTGATGAAATCTTTCCCACCCCCTCCCTAACATCCTTAACACATCTAAGAATTCCATGAAACAGATTATAAACTCACAGTTTTAATTCACATTAGAAGTAAGCCTATTATACTGGATATATACATGTGTCTTTTCTTAATCTGGGAATAACTGATGATCCTATGAAGGGATGTGTCATTCAGCATGGATAGCATGTTTGTAAATGCTGTGAAGATAGTTTAAATCCTGGAGAAATAAAAATTAATTCTCCAGACACAAAGATCTGGAGATGACCTGCTTGGCGCTGCTTTTTTAACTTGGTTCTCTTTCTTATTAATTTAAATGAGGTCATGTGATGTACAGCTTTTGTAATGGGAAATTTTCAGCTTCCTGCTTGCTGTCACACTTGGTGCAGGGTTCTTGCTGAAGCTTTCAGATATCATTTTCTGCAATGACTTTAGGTTTAGAGTTTTAAGTAAACAACATACTTTAAGGAGACATATGTTTTAATATCACCTAACTGCTCTGTACAGATTATTCATTCTGTGGTTTTTTAATGAAATTTGTAGTTAAATATGTCTGAGACGAACACATAGAAAACAGATCCTGATCTGTACAACAGTGTTACTTTCTTCCGTTGGTAGGATGTTTCCATCATGCAAAAAAGAAGGGCTGAGTGGATGGTTTTTCTTACAAAATGCTGCTATCGCTGTGTTTTGTTTGATGCCTGGTGCACTATGATCAATGATAGCATCTGGGCACTCTAAACTTGCTTTTACTTGTTTTTCCTTCTTCTTATTTTTTTTTTTTTTATTCTAACTTGATACTTTCCACACCGTTTCTCAAAATTTTCTTTCTCAACTGTATTGGTAAATGCCATTTCTGTTTCTGAGAAGCTTCCTACTCTTCTCTCACAGTAAACAAGCTTAGAATGACATTTGGGGCCAGTGATGTAATGAAGGGTCAAGATCCAGAGGAGACTTCTCGAGTGAGCAGTGGTGGGAAGCGTTCATTTATTAGCACTTCTACACATACTGATAGCTGAAGGTTTCCTATCATTTGCTCAAGAGTTTGTTTTTTCTCAAAGTGAAAGACTGGCATTCTGGGAGGTGTGGGGGTTATCTTATTATTCTTTTGGGTTAGTCTTCAGGATTTCTTGTCTTCTCTCTTGCCCTTTTTGAGTTTCTAAGCTTTGTAGTTTATAGAAGAACACCTAGAGTTTTGAATCTGAGATCCATCACTGTATTAAATACTGTCAACAAATACAAAATCTGATATTTTAGGTTATCTTTGATATAGTTATCTATGATGTGGTTATTAGTTATGAACTTTCAACCCTTGTAAACCAATATTTTATTTACTTTAAACTTCTTTCCTCCCTGTTTTACAGGCAGGATGAAAGACCGGCTAAATGAGCTGCGTGAATTTGCCAGGTTACACAACCAACAGTTTTCTGATAGTGAGGATGATGAAAATTCACCCCACGGTGTTCTCCATTATGAGACTGATTATGCATTGGAAATTCTTCATAAAGACATACAGAACATCCGGACAGAAAATGACCATCTAAAAGAGGATGTCAAGCGGCTCAGAAAGCAAAATACCCGCTTCCTTACTTCCATGCGCCGTATTAGTAGCATCAAACGAGATACTAATTGTATTGCCAGAGACATCAAGGCCCGTGGAGAAAGCATCCATAGGAAACTCCAGATAATGAGAGATTTCAGCGAAGATGCAATAACAAAATATGGAGCTATGTCTGTCATTGCCAGGGTAGCAAAGAACCATTATGTTGACCTCATGCATGCTTTTCAGGAAGCTATGTTTGACTACAATGCCACAGAGATGAACCAACGGGAGAACTGCAAGATTCGAATTCAGCGACAGCTGGAGATCATGGGCAAAGAGGTTTCTGGCAACCAGATCGAGGAGATGATTGAGCAAGGCAAGTGGGACGTCTTCTCTGAGAATCTCTTGTCAGATGTTAAGGGGGCTCGCTCAGCCTTGAATGAGATAGAGACACGTCATAAGGAGCTGGTGAAGTTAGAAGGTCGCATTAAGGAAGTCCATGAGCTCTTTCTGCAGGTGGGCCTGCTAGTGGAAGAGCAGGCGGACACCTTCAATGTCATCGAGATAAACATGCAAAATGTTGAGGACTATGTAGGAGATGCTAAAGAACAAGTGAAAAAGGCTTTGGAATACAGAAGAAAACACCCCCTCAGAACAATCCTCTGCTGCTGCTTATCCTGTTGCAGAAGGTGACTATCCCACTGAAGCTGTCACAGACTGACTCAAATATCTTCAAAATGAAGCATTCTTTCCAGTGCCTCTTCAGTAATGCTAACCCCTAGAAAAGCGGGAGGCTATTTTGCAGTCAGTTTTGTTCATTGTCTTTTTCCAAAATGTGCTGAAGGCTGTTTCATTTGAGAGCTGCTAAAAATGTTGACAAAACTATATTTAATCTATTTTTAATTGAAATGTACTCTGTTGCTGTAACTAGAGGTGCAAGAAGATCTCTGCAATACTTGTTTCAGATAAGCGAGAAAGAAGAATGAATGATGGGCTGATAACCCAGCCTAGGGAAGATGAGAAATTTCAAGAAGTAACTATTCTTCTTTGTCACAGTGAGTCTGCAGGCAGTGTGGCCTTACTGTCTGGAGTGACACAATGCACCACAGAATCAGGAGGTTTCAATCCTAATTGGTTTGGAGTCTGCTTGGTGCACATACTTGAACAGATTTTTGCTCTGTTAATTTTAAAAAATCCTGAGTCTGTTAGCAGGAGCAGGACATAGAACCAGTTTCTATTTCAACTTGATTTCCATCTGTCACAAATCTTAACAGAAGTAACTGCACCTTAAATTATAATATGCACATTTTTTCTCCATTTGTGTGCAAGTGACTGCTTTTCTCCATTTTGAGTACTCACAACTTTGTCAAGATAGCTAGGAACACTGTGACAGAGGCATCTCACTAACTTTTAACTTCAGCCACTCTCTGTGCTCTTAATTTCAAAAGTGCCATGCTTTTATACTTCCAATACATTCTTCTGCCAATTAACACTTCAGCCAGAAAAGATGCACGCTATGGCCTTCTGCAGAAGTACCCGTAAGAAGACAACAGTTGGTGGTTAAAGAAAGCATACACACAAGCAGTTTTAGTGGAAGGATTATCCTGTCAATAGATTTCTATTTTTTTATAAGCATTTATTTAATATGGATTTTTTAAATATATATTTTAAATAACATGAAGGATTAATTCTATTAACATTCCATTTTACTGGTGTACAAAAACTAAGGCTTTTCTCACGTAATGAGGAAAGCTCCACCTGGAAAAGAAAATAGACATATTTCTTCAGTACACCTGAAGAAGGAAGAAAATATTTTAATGTCATTTCAGTGCTCTTTTCAAGCTTAAAAGTAACCTCTCCTTTTGCGTAAGGGGAGTCTGCCTGTAGTAGGTTTGGAATAAGAGAAGAGAATAGAAAATTTGCAGCCCTGGAAACCACTGAGTATTGTCAGTGAAGCATGTATTCATCAGGTCTGGAGAGTGATTACAGCTCCTGCTTCTGGAGCTTTTCCAACTATACTGTTTCCAGGTGGCTTCCTGATGCACTGTGATCTATTGCTATCCCTTGTATTAATTTTTTCAGGACATTTTTCAGAAGTTAGTGACTCTTTTTGAAAAAAAAAACCAAACTCATCCTATTTGTACTTGTATTAATAAATATATTTAAACATTTCAAGCATTTTGCATTTGGGAGTTTTCCTTGGGAGATGTGCGTAGCCATCTTCCTGCACCAATCGCAACATAACGTTTCCCTTCTGATCTTTTGCACACAAATTTTGTATGTGAAACAACAGCCATACATTTCTTACTATTTATATTAGTATAACAAGCCAGCACAATAAATTCAGCTTCCAAGCTTCCATGTCCTAGTGGGAAATGCTTCTTTGCTAGGCAGGGGTTTTTATACAAATAGAAGCTAAATGGATAACTCTTCTCAGAAACTGAGAGTCTCTTTCGTTGAAGCACCTGTCTGTGAAAACATGGAACAGCAAGGAATACCAATCTTCTAAACTAGAAGTTACTCTGATGTTCAATGATGTCCTGATGATATCAGTATTATGCTTGCCTGAAGAACTCCCCAACAACCCAACATTCCAACTTGAAATGGGAGAAAGGAAGGTTGAGCTGGCACCCTTACAGTAGCTTCAGTGCTACTCAAGATGACAAAGTCATTTACTCCACAGGTACTGCCATTCAAGGCAACAGGACTGTGCTTTTGTAGAGGAATACCGCAAACCTCCAAGGGTCAGTGTGTGGGCATACATCAGCAAGGAATAAAATATGTATTTCATTTTGTATATTCTTAGCACTCATCAATGCTTTTGATAAAAATGTATACATGTGTTGGTTTGTTTCGTTGGTCTCTTTTTTTACACATATTTATGTCTACAAGCAGAATAAAAGATTTAATAAGATAAACCAAAAGAGCAGAGTGTTGTGCATTGCATCAGCAGCTCTGAATAGCTTGTTGCATTGTCAAGGTTTAGTTTGAAAGCTTCTGGACTAAACTCTGAATTGATGAAAGGAGATTAAACAATACCTAAAATAGTCCTAATATTTGTTGCATATTGAGATAGGCTTACCAGAATTTTTCCTATGAAAAATTAGTTTCATACATACTAAGGTGATTCTCTACTGCAAGAAATAAATCAGATCTATTCTGGTAGTTCTGAGAGAGCTTGACGATTTTATTATCAGTTATGCAAAGCTTATACTCTTTAGTCCGATTTCAGGCACAGGGAAAAGGCAAATGCATGAAGTAAAGGTAATTGTAGACCTTCTCATCTGACTGAAAGCTGTTGCTCTAAGGAGGAAACTGAGAATTATTGAAAGACCTGCTTGAGATCCTTTAAAACACATGGTGAATTAGAGGCACTTAAAAAATTATTTCCTGTAACTGAAGAAATAATTCTCTTCCTTGCAAACATGTGTTCATTGCTTAATACTATGGGTTTTTTTCTATCTTCCAGTTGTGTAAGAACTCAAATTTTGCCAGGCCATGAATTGCTTAGTCACAGTAAAACAGACTTTTGAAAAAAAACTGATATCACTATAGCTGCAAAGACTCACGCCACACAGCATGAGTGGAAGATGATGATAAAAGTAGCTTGGTAATAGCTTCCTAATAACAGAAGCTGCAGAATGGATATCTTCATGCTTGCTAAGGAGACCTGCCTTTTCATTCTGAAAATCAGTATGACTCCTGACGAGTCTGTGGGTTGTTTGGTGGTTTTTGTTTCTTTTCCCTCATGTGGCAAACCCTATAGCTGGGTTTGAGGGGAAGTAGCTAAAATATGAGAGGGACTGCTCTAGATTTTATGGCTGATGTTACTTGGGTTTTGTCTCCTACCAAAAGCATCAGAAGCTTCATGACTGCTCCCCCTTACCCCTCCCTGAATCTCAGGCCTTTCTGAGGAGGAGAAAGGAGAACTGGCAACCAGGCACACCGTGCTCCCTCTAAAAATGTAACAGAGCATTGCATAAATGTAAAAGAGGAAAAAAAATTCCCTATTGCAAAATAGGATGTTTGGTATATACTGGGGAACTTCCTTCATATGGGTATGAGTCTTCATTTCACCTGAAGGGATTTTTTTTTTTTTTTCTTGAAACATGGGCTTAATTTTAGAGAAACAGCGGTGGAATGATTGCAACCTTGAAGTGAGGGATCCAGAATATGGACATGATTGAACAGGCATCTCTCTGGCACTTGTCTTGGGAGAAACGTCCTGTAGCAAAAGTATAGCTCTTAGTTTAAGAACAAGTTAGCTCTTTCTTTCTTTCTTTCTTTCTTTCTTTCTTTCTTTCTTTCTTTCTTTCTTTCTTTCTTTCTTTCTTTCTTTCTTTCTTTCTTTCTTTC
>VZRU01012574.1:638847-667935 GCA_013398155.1 Pedionomus torquatus | reverse complement strand
TTGTAATAATTTATCTTTATTATTTTATAATTACTTTATATTTATCTTTATAAATTATAATTCCCTAGAAAAACATTTGGTTCTTGCAAAAGCTTCTTGCTTTGAAGAGGAAAGCAGGTATCACATACATCACATGTGGATGAGACCAACATAATCAACTTGAATTGGGCACTGAAGGGCTTTTAAGTACTTTAACAGTCAACAGAAAACTCATCACTGTTTCACAAATTGCATAATGCACGTTGAAATAATTATTTTCCCTACTAAACTCTTACACAGATGTAGCAACCTGGTCTAGTGGGAGGTGTCCCTGCCTAAGGCAGGGCAGTTGGGACCCAATCTTTAAGGTCCCTTCCAACCTGAACTATTCTATGGCTCTATGATTGTGCTTCATATCCTTGATCCCAAACACCAAGCTTTCCTGTTCCCTCCATTCTCTCTCATCTAATACTATAGCAAACCATAAGATCCATGATTCATGAGAATTTCAGTTTTTCACTAATGACCAGGAAAGTATATACGAGTAGGATGCTAGGGGAAAACAGGGAATAAATTAAATCACATACGGCCATTCATATACATACTATAGGTTCAGCCCACATATCTCAGTTTTACTTACTGTTGAGATCTCTGCAAATAATTGCCACAGCTACCAACATGACTACAGCTTTATCAGTGCTGGCAGCCCTAGTGTCAATGGCACCCTAGCAGCTGTCAGTAGCATCATGTCTCTTAAACCAGCTCAGTGCCAATCTAATTAACACAGCGCTGAAACAGCTGCTAGTGCTGGAGAGCTGTGAATATTGCAGCTCCTTATATCACTAATGTCAGTGGAGATGCAATAGTGGGAATGTTCTCTAAATGTTCCCCAGTGCAGAACAAGCCTATGTTGGCAATGACCTGGATTTCTGTCTTTGTTGGACATAATACTTAAAGAAAGGTGTCAAACTCAACTCTGTGCTTAAAATCTAATTGAAGATTCCCCATCCTACATGTTTCCTTCGAAATTTTGAAGTTCTGGCTTTCTGATGACAAACTCCTTTGAGTATCTGACTTTAGCACTGTATATGATCCCACGGTTAGAGAGATTTACAGACAACACAACCCCCACGCAATCGTTGTTCAGCACTGGAGAATACCTTCAGGAAAGGTCAAAACTATTCTGGTAGCAGGTCCCAAAAAGGCACTATGTGCTTTTATTATTTCTTAATGAAAGAAGGAGAAATCGCTATTTGTAGAGTGTTATGATGAAGTACAATTTTACATACCTCAATAGGGGACACAGACAATCTAATGTTTGATGCCTCCTTTCTCTAGTCACTTGGATTAATAAATGTGCTACCGTATCTTCAAAGAGGCTTTCATGACTCATCTGACAAAATCACTATGATGACTATTGTCTTCTAAAAAGGGCAATTACTGAGCAATGTTTCAGGGTGAGAAAACCAGGTGTAATACCAACTAAGTATAATGAGCCAGACGAATGTCAAAAAACCAATATGTTGTAAACATGCTTTCTTCCTGGGGGAAACAGCCTCCACCAATCTACAACTCACCTTTTACACAGAGGGTAGGGGAAAAAGACAGGTCAATGAGTTCATTGGAAGAGACAGGAGAAACTTTTAACTGATGTAAAGTTATTTTATCCTTGAAAATAAGGAATTTGGGAAGATCTCCTCTCTGTTTCTGGGGGAATACCCTAAGAGTCTTCCCAAAGATAGGGCTCATAATAAAGACACAAGTCAACTTTCAGGAGGAAAACAGAAAGACATGAGAGCCAAGAGTCTAGAAAGCACTTGGAGAGTTTGTATTTTGCAGGACTGAATTAAAGAGAAAAAAACTCTGCCTGATGTCTCAAAAAATAATCAAACTTACTTTTTCTCTTGGAGTACTGCAGATACAGCTCCATCTTAAGTATGATTTATTGCAGTGAAAATACATTGAAGACAAGGATTGTATCTTTTTCATACTTGCACAGCACAACAGAACCCTCACAAATACTACCACTATAGAAACATCTGATGACACTTTGCTGTGGCTGAAAGCATCATATTTTCTCCAGTGAATTGCATACCTTAAGTGATCCACTTAAAACATGACTATGAAAGTCATTCGAATTGGCAGTACTTGCATGAAATGATAGAACTTTTGTTTGCTTTTTAAGAGTAAACTCTATACCTGCTATATTCACTTCCTCAATATGGGAGTAAATGATTATTTCTTACTCAGCAGCAGAACTAGGGGTTGTGAGATCTATACCCTACTCCATTCCCTAAACATGATGGCTGGGACTTCTGGACACAAGTAAGATTTCTGGGGTGAAATCTCCATTCCAGTACACTAGAAATTAAGAGAGTCTCAAACATAGCAGCCAGTGCAGATGGCCGCCTTCTAAAGCTCCTGCTGGCACAGAGTAGTGGCAGATTGTTCAAAGAGGGATAGATTTGGGGAGCAACAAAGCAGCCAAGAATAAAAGTTACATTGAACTTTGTTCCACGTGCAAAAAAGGTGTCTATTATGTGCCCCTTTCCCTCCCTCTGTTGCAGGAAGCAAGAGATTTTAAAGGACTGAAGTTTGAAGTATAAAAATATGAACATTATTTTTCTTCTCTTGGCTCCACATAAATCAGTTGTCATTCCACTGAAATTCCTTGAAGAGGACTTTTAATTTGGGACACTGATGGTTATGTTACTTCACAGATATAAATACCTGTAAAACCTGAACTCTCATTTCAATTTTAATCCCTTAGCAGACCCATTGTTGCTGAGAAAACAACAGGATTTTTAGACTCTTCTCTGTGGGAATATTTGGCTGAGTTCCTGCCTTGATATATCTAGAAATTATATGCCCTTTTCTGCTAGCTGTGTATTTTAAATCCAGTTATGTCTGTATGAACGTGAGGGTCTATACATACAAATATATTCTGCCTGTTTGTGTCCAGACTCACTGAACCTCTTGTTATTATACCCATGGAAACAACAGGATGTACAGTGCTTTTTGCCTGTGTGACCTGCATCACTCCCACCAAACTACACAGCAGACATAGTCTCTCCGATCTCTATGTGCAATGAGCAGGGGCCTGACACAGCGGGAAACCAGGTACCACAACAACAGAAAAACGTATATATTCCAACAACACAGCTTTTTATTCTGATGCTCAAATCACAATCAATGACAAGAAATCCCATTCCCAAGCTCTTGCATGCTATTCCTCTCAGCCTGCACTTCTGCTATGCCAAGATGCTTTGAAAGTCAAAGAAAATTATCACATCACAAAAATGTACCTGTCTATTCCCCTCCAATAATACTAATCTGCTTTTAAATCAAAGATAATTGAGTTTGGTTTGTTGCACTGATGTATTTAGAAAAGCAGTAATAGTTTCATGTTCTAGACAGAACCAGCTGACTGAGAAAAGTCTGGGTTTTTTTTTTAAAAATTATTCTAAGTTGTATCACTTGTTACTGAAGCAAAACATTGCCTTAGTGAAGACCCCACTAGCTAGTTAACAGCTTACCACTACAGTAAATAAGACACAAATTGAAGCAGAATACATATTAAAATGCATCTGCATCCAACACATTGTACCATGGCTAAACAAAGGGAGAGCGTTGCATCTGTAATTCAGCTTTCATAAATAAAGTATATCCACATGGTTACTCAAACCAAAGAAAACTATCCTTTATTAAGACAAAAAGTACAGAAAAACTATATTCAAAATCAGCATTAAATCTTACATGTCCATGAAAAGTCATGAAAATTCCTTTCTGTAGCACTCTCACAACTTATCTGACCTTTTCAGTTTCATATTGATGTCACTTAATCGGTTAATAATTCTTTGCCATTACTTGCAATTTAATCAAGCTTTATTTTAAAATACCTTTAAATGCATGTTATATATCTTTTTTTTTGTTAACTTGATATTAGAAAATATAACTGCATTTGTTGCTTGCGTGATATAAGTTAATTGCATGTCAAATAGATTTACCTATAATATAATTAATAAAACATAATTAGTATTCATTTTGTGTTTGCATTACAGTTAACTTTTAGACAGCACAGAAATGTCAAAATAATGAAGAGCCTAAAGATAGGTTTTGCCTTTTTCTTGGCAGACCTAAATAGAAGTATCCTTCAGTAGTGCCCGGAACTGATTTAATACTTGATCTAACAGTTAATCTTTACAGTAAGTCAACATGTGGTAAAAGAAACTTCCTTTCAAAAAAACCTGTTCTTGCCATCAGCTTGTATTTTGAATTGATATCCTGAATATAAATGTCATGATTCACCAACAAAGTATAAACAGGGGGAGACACAATGAAAGACTTTTACTTCTTTTGGCAGAGGAAGGTAACTGCATTCTAGTAATTGGGTCACTTGTGCTGTTACTACAGTTGGAGGTAACACTGGAGTTTGTTTATTCTCACCTTATGAAGAGAAAAGCAAATGTTTTAGATTCCGTGGAAAAAAGAAACAAGCTAAACGTGTATTCACAGTAGCAAACACTGTATTCTTGCAAAATTTTTCTTTTACTAGACTATCCAGGACTATTCCTTGATCGCAAAGTTTTTTATTTATTTGCCCTATTTCTCCTAGTGATCTCCTTTCACTGGGAATGAATGTTTATAAAAAAAAATTAAATGAGAACATAGATGATTGAAATGATTGAGGAACCAATGAGGAAATGAGCCATGCTGGATCTTGTCCTTACCAACAAGGAGGGGCTGGCGAGGAATGTTAAGTTGAAGGGTAGCCTTGGTTGTAGTGACCATGAAATGGTAGAATTCAATATTCTTAGGGCAGCGAGGAGGCTGCGCAGCAAACTCCTAACCCTGGACTTCAGAAAAGCAGACTTTGGACTCCTGAGAGATCTGATTGGCAGGGTAGTGTGGGAAAAAAGTCTGGAGGGACGAGGGGCCCAAGAAAGCTGGTTAGTGTTCAAGGTTCACCTCTTCAAAACTCAGGAGAGGTGTATCCCAAAAAAGAAGTCGTTGAGCGAAATAGCCAGAAGGCCTGTGTGGATGAATAAAGGTGTTAGAAAAGCTCAGAATCAAAAAGGAGGCCTATAGAGGGTGGAAGCAAGGACAAATCCTGCCTGATCAAAATAAGCGGTGCCAGCAGGTCGCAGCAGGTGATTGTCCCCCTCTACTCTGAGCTTGTGAGACCCCACATGGAATTCTGTGTCCAGCTCTGGAGTCTTCAACATAGACTACATGGACTTGTTGGAACANAAATCCTGCCTGATCAAAATAAGCGGTGCCAGCAGGTCGCAGCAGGTGATTGTCCCCCTCTACTCTGAGCTTGTGAGACCCCACATGGAATTCTGTGTCCAGCTCTGGAGTCTTCAACATAGAATACATGGACTTGTTGGAACAGGTCCAGTGGAGGGCCACAAATATGATTAGAGGGATGGAGCACATCTCCTATGAAGATAGACTGAGAGAGTTGAGACTATTCAGCCTGGAGAAGTCTCCAGGGAGACCTTACAGCAGCCTTTCAGTATCTGAAGGGAGCCTACAGGAGAGGTGGAGAGGGACTCTTTGTCAGGAAGCATAGTGATAGGACAAGGGGTAATGTTTTTAAATTGGAAGAGGAGAGATTTAGATTAGATATTAGGAAGAAATTCTTTCCTGTGAGGGCGGTGAGGCACTGGAACAGGTTGCCCAGAGAAGCTGTGACTGTCCCATCCCTGGGAGCGTTTAAGGCCAGGCTGGAGGGGGTTTTGAGCAACCTGCTCTAGTGGGAGGTGTCCCTGCCTATGGCAGGGGGGTTGGAACCCAATGATCTTTAAGGTCCCTTCTGACTCTAACCATTCAATGACTGCATGAAAATAAACATGCAGTAACAAAAGGAAAATCAAGCACCTCTTGACTCTGCTACAGGTATCTAATACAACATTCAATGACACTCTAAGGAAAGCAACCAGCATCTAATCTTGCTGCAGCTGAGGCAATGGAGTAAAAATGCAGAAGATGGGAACTACAAATGAGTCAGTAACAGTGGATATGCACTCACATACAATAAATAAAATCTTCAGAGCTTATACAAGCTTATACACCATCATCTAACCATACTTAACCTTTTTATTTGTTCATTTAGTCTGGAGCCCAAGTCAAGCTCCTACTAAAATGTCAAGCCAGTTCCCAGTTTTTGTAACTTAAGTCCACAGGAAACAGCAGTGAAAAGTTGGGACTCACTGTGATAATAGTCACTTCCTTTTGGTCCTGGACAAACTTAAATCATGTCAGTGCACGGACAGACAAAACCTGGCTCTGTGAAGTGTCACCTGGGCTCACTGACATTCAACAAGGGAGCATTTGGCTATACAAACTATTAGCCATTATGTTGCCACAAATGCAATATTTTTTAACAAGGTACCAGGCCAGTTCCCAGTGCAGCACCTAAGCAAGAAAAGACAAGAAGTGTGTTCACAGGAAGAAATCTGAGCCTGCATAAGAAGCTGATGTACAGAGGCAGTGGCAACTGAACCACTTCACCAATCTGATTTCAGCAGGCCTGATTGGTATTGTCTACAACCCTACTCATAGCTCAACAGTGAGCTTTTTGTTTATGTACTTACATTTCCTACTTACTCTACAACTTTTTGCTCACATAAGCTCATTCCTACACTTTTTACTCAGGCTGCAAAACGCATTACTTTTCTTTAGTACATTTTTCTTCCTTTTCTTTTTAAAACGCATTATGAAATTTATTCTTTAATAAGAACAATATATGCCACTGAGTCATTTTCTGAATGGAACAATCATTTAAAGGGTGTTTTTTGGCTCCCACTCCGGGAAGGGTGATGGAGATTCCCTTTAAGAGACTTTTAAACAATAGCCTTATCTTGCTATAAATTACCTGGTATCTTTATAATTTCTCATTTAAAAAGACAAAGAACTTATTGTTTAGATCCTTCCCTCAAGCTTCAAAAATATGACAGAATGAAAAGAATATTTTGTGTTTAAATTAGCTGAATGTTGATCAGGGGAACTGATCTAATTTTGGGAACTTATTATGCACCTGGCACTAATAAAACATGTATGAAAGGATTTTGTCCACCTTAATCCATATTTTATGGTATATAAAAGTATTGTTCTGACAAAATGGTAAAGGGATACTCAGAGTAAGGTTTTTTTAGCTCTGAAGCTGTCCTCTGCAGACTCACCCAAGCTAGTTGTGACTTTGTTAAAAAAAAACAACACAGGAACTTGGTGAGGTGACTGAGGGCCAGGACCTAGTGCATCTCAAGAAATCATTTTACATGTTTGCTAGGGTCCCAAACTGGTACATATGCGCAGCATGGACACTTTGTGCCATTCATTTCACCAGACATTCTTTTCCATGCTATAAGCATAGCCCAAAAATAAGTATCAGAGAAATGTATAAATAAATCAGATGGTTGGGATCAGATGTGCAGACCAACAGACATTGCACGTGAACATTCAAACACTTTGACGTTTTCATGCTAAGCAAAAGAGACATTAAATTGCCTTCTGAATCATTAGCAACGGGACTAAAACATGGCAAAATAAAATGGTCTGTTTCACAAATAGCCATCCTTGGGAAAGGACTAATGGTGTAACCCTTAACAGAAATAAAATGTTGATTATGAAAACAGATTAGTTACCTACATAGGACACACCTGAATTAAAATTTCCTGTGTGGCTATAACCTGAACCCTTTCACCCAGACATAACAATCACTAAAAGTGAAATGAAATTAATCACCATGAAATAGATGGGCTTGAACATACAGAGAGTGTTGTGTAACTTTAAAACTGAGAGTCTGCCTGGAGAAGATAAACTACTAAGAAATTGGATTTAAGCAATGTGGACAGATTGGACACTCAACAGAGAAAGACCAAATAAAAGGATCTCTTTATCACATTCTGGCCCATATCAGAGGGATTCCGTGTGAATTACACTTTTTTCAGTATGGCAATATTTAGCACCTTGTATTTTACACTTCTCTTTCTGTTGTTTTAAATATTGGAGTCAGATTGCCAGTTTTTGTTGCCTTACTCAAATCATGGCAGCCAGTCCAATGTAGATGAGTCAACTGTGTCCTTGCTTTTACCAAACTTTCTGTAGCTTTAAGACCTTCCAAAGAAGAAATGACAGAGATATCTTAAATCCTCCTCTCTACCTGAAGTACTCAAATCAGTACTGGCCAGACCACTCCTCTCTTAGAAAAGTTGTAATCAAAACTACATGGCTACAACAGTGTGTGTAAAGACTCTAGGGGCAATCTATTTAATGGAGTATAGATGAAGTACTGAGTTTTGAAAGTAAAAAAAAAGTTTTGATAAGTTTGAACTTATATATTATTTCATTTCAAGCTATGTTTGTAAATCATATGTAAATTTGAGACTTGTGTCATGAGTTTAAACTCAGCTGCCCATAAAAATAAGTGGCACATCTAAATCTAGAAGTTTGCACTGATACAAAAGCAAAATGCATTAAATCTTTTTTACATGGAGTTTAAAGGCTAAATTCTAGCCTATCTTCTCCTTACAAACAAGATGTCACTACTGCTCCAACTCATCTCATAAGTGGATTATAGAATCATAGAATTATCTAGGTTGGAAGGGACCTTTTCATGTATATATGAAATGACTCATCTCTTTATGAAATGAACTTATGTATTAAAGTTCAGATTCTAACTAGTTCTAAACTTTGAAACAAAACCAATGAAATATTATTACTGCAGCATTTCCAAAGAGGTAATGATGGGATGAATGATAAGATGTCAGTGTTCATTTGTCTGTACACAGGCATGCACACACATTCTTACGAACCAGCGAGTAGAGGAGCCAAGGAAGGGGTAGAAAAGACTTACTTACACTAACAGAGAAGATACACTACACCTTTGTGCAGCAAATTACTTTCCTTTGGGGAAATTGGGTAACAGGCACTGGGTTACTGTAGCTGCACGTTGTTTATTCTGGGGAGATCAACAGACAAGCACAACTTAGCACTAGCTTAGCAAACTGAAGAGGAAGAAGAAACAAAGAACTGCAATCTCTTTCGATATTAGCCTTCATCTTAAATGAAGGTAGCTCTCTCTTGTAGCTCATTAGGAGGTATAATTTTGTCATAAAGTTCCTTAATGTCACTGAACATTGCTCCCAAAGGTGGAGAAGGTTGCAGTAACAAGCAGGGGCTTCTGTGCTTTGGTTGATGATTAAAATAACCTGTCAGTCTGTAAGGACAAGGCTATGGCCATAAACTTTCTCTTCTGTGATTTCACCTTTTCATTGGAATCAAAAGCTCTTTTTTCCAGACCTGTGGCAGTGAGCTGGGAAAAAAAGATTTCAGCAAAACACTGAACATTCAAAAACACATAACAGAAATTGCAGTGGGATACTTTGCTGATGTTTTATGGAAGTAAAATGATGTGAAATACGTTCTAAAAGACTACAAAAGACATTTATACGTTACATCCTCACTTCCAGCATTATACTTAGAGAGGAAGTCAGAAAAGAAACTACACTTAAAAACCAATAAACAATAAAGCTTGGGGAAAAAATTCCAAATAATTGGCTTTTCACCTGTTTTGCTGATGATTTTTTTACAATTTTAACTCTCTTTACAGAAATGTAGAGTTCACAAGAAGTAACTTATTTTCCCTTAGTTTGTTTCAAACTGCTGATGCATCCAGGCAAATTGCTGTTCTAAATGTAGAATCAGGGGGAACAATTTGTCTCTAAATACTGAAGTGATGTGGCATGGAAAACTCATAATGGCTGACGGGTACAAGCTATCACCTAATAATAAACCTGCACTGCTGATACAACCACTCTGAAGGTAAGAAGTTCATCACTACATCTACATTATAATAAGCAAGTACAGGCCAACTCAGCCAACTCCCCAGTAACAACAGAAATCTGAATTATTGAATCAGTTACAGACAAGTAGAAGTCCCAAAGAATTTTTCAACCTGATGATTATTTATCAGGATGTAAATGAACCTTGCAAAGACATAAGCACATACTCATCTTGAAAAAGCTGAAAAGGCTTCCAGTTTAGCTAAAAGGGGCCATTTTACTTACACCTATACTCCAAGATAAAACTAAGTTGAAATTAAAAACAGTTAGATCACTGATCACTGGGAATAAATGCCCCATATGCAATTTGGCAAGAATACAGAATTGGAACAAGTACTTTAAAAAAGTGAAAACCACAAAGTAGTACTAATACAATTTATATGATCTCACCCCTTATCAACCAAACAACAACAAAAAAAGCTGGTTCAATTTTAATGGTTTCTGTCTGCTTGAATTTGCATTCCTTTGGTCAGGGATTAATTTGGTATGTCTCCTTTTAGTACAGTTACTGTTTTCTTCCTTTGAAAAATGAAAACTTTGTGATTCCTGTATTTATTATTGTAGTCATTATGTATTGTTGCATTTTCAAAATTTCTTCTGAAACCTTGCACACTATTAGGGTCAGACTAACAGGGTCATAGCTACCTGCAACCTCTATCCCTCCTTTAAAAGGTATGTTCTTTAAAATACCTCTTCTACCTCTTCTTATATTTGCTACATTTGCAAATGGTCATATGGAAACGCTGGTATTGAAGACCTATTTAAATTATTTTAAAATATTACTATTGAAATGAAAATTACTATTATAAAATATATAGCTATTCTCGTGGTTCTAATTTGGACAGAGAATATTTTTTGTCCTTTGCCTTCACTCTCCATGTGGCAATATGCCAACCCATATACTATTTCTGAGGAGATGAACTATCATTATCTTTACTGAAAACTAGGGCAAAATTGGATGTCAGTAGGGTTAGTTACATGCAATAAGTTTAGTTTGTAGGTTACCCAGTAAAAGGCTATGCCAGCAATGCATACTATTTTGCCTCAAATTAAATAGCATGCTCAGATAACTTAGATGAGGAAACAGCTGATAGTAGGGATATAGAAATGGATTCTATATAACCTGTTCTATTTAACTCACAAATGTTCATCCTCTTTTTCTTTTCTATTGTTCTATTGAAGTGTTATGCCTAACGACCTAAACACTTGAGATTAGTAATTGCATTGTTACTGAATGTAACCCTCTCTCTCACTTGCTCTACTACAAATATTCTCTTTATTGAGTTTAACTGTGTCTTCTAGTGATGTGTGAACTCATCCAACTAGTAAGCAGTAACATTTACTATGGTGCAAACTGAACCTATTTTGAAACACATAAAACAGGTTTACATCCCTTATTTTTATTGTAATATGGATATGCTATGGTTTGGAAAGCTCATGAATATTGCTAACATGCTTTTTTCGGCCTCTTTAGAAATACTCAAAATTGAGGAGTTGTTTTGTTTCTAAATGACCCTTATCAGGAAATGGACTGCTTGATCACTAGCTATCTGCTGTGTATTCCTGGATGAACTGTGCAGGTCCAACTGCACCCAAAATAAATATTGATTGTTTGGTTCGAGCATCAGCCTGGAACATCAAGGTTCTCTCTATACTGATGTCCTTACTTTAATCACTTAATGAGTTTTACTGTGACACAGAGCTGAAATAAATTTTCCTAAGGCATTTTTCATTCCTGGATGAAAAATAGCATATAAGAATTTAACATTATTATTAATAGTACTAAAACTGAACGTACTGACAGAAAATCATTATCTTCTGAATAGACAGTTACCAGTATTTCTCAGTTATTTTTTCTTCTTAAAAAACACATACCATGAAGATTTTTAAAAGTGTATTCTTAAAAACATTTAATCAGGTTAACAAAACCATGTATATGTCTGCAAATATAACTTAGAGCTCATTAGTTTTGGCATTACAGAGAAATAATGCAGATTAGATTCTTTCATTTCTCTCAAGACATTCTTCTGAAGTTGAATAAGATCCCAATGCTTGCACTGCAAGTAGACCTTGTCAATAGTATTCCATGAATATGTTATTCTGCAAATGTTGCCATTTTTCACTTAATATAGTTCAGTTAACATTTTTGAAGTATTCATACTAATACAAACACTCAGGATGCCATCCAGAGGGACCTGGAGAAGCTCGAGAAGTGGGCCCGTGTGAACTTCATAAGGTTCAATAAGGTCAAGTGCAGGGTTCTGCACCTGAGTTGGGGCAACACCAGGTATCAATAGAGGGTGGGGGATGAAGGGATTGAGAGGAGCCTGGTGGAGAGGCACTTGGGGGCACTGATGGATGAAAAGCTGGACATGAGCTGGCAATGTGTGTTCACAGCTGAGAAAGCCAACGGGATGGTGGGCTGTGTCACAAGTGTGCCCAGCAGGTGGAGGGAGGTGATTCTGCCCCTCTACTCCACTCTTGTGAGACCCCCACCTGGAGTAACACATCCAGCTCTGGAGTCCTCAGCACATGAAAGACGTGGATCTGCTGGAGCAGGTCCAGAGGAGGGCCATGAAGATGGTTAGAGGGCTGGAATACATCTCCTATGAAGACAGGCTGAGAGTTGGAGTTTTTCAGCTTGACAAAGAGGAGACCTTATTGAGGCCTTTCAGTACTTAAAATGGGGCTTATAAGAAAGATGGTGAGTAACTTTTAGCAGGACCTGTTGGGACAGTACAAGGGGGGATGGTTCTAAACTAAATAAGATTATGTTTAGACTAGTTATAAGGAAGAATTTTTTTACAGAGGTTGGTGAAACTCTGGAACAGCTTATCCTGAGTGGTGGTATATGCCCCATACCTGGAAACATTCAAGGTCAGGTTGGACAGGGCTCTGAGCATCTGATCTAGTTGAAGATGTCCCTGCTCAGGAGAGTTGGACTAAATGACCTTTAAATGTCCCTTCTAACCTGTTCTATGATTCTATAATAAATTATTCAGCTAATAGTGGCAATGAAAATGAAAAATACTAAACATGAACTTTGTTTTAAACAGGTATTTTCTTCTTAGGAAGAAAAGAAAGGGGAATTAAGCTTATTCTAACCTGATAAAAATATACTACATAACATTTGTCACTGTCAAAGATAATATTACCTCATTATTTAATGCAAATTATTGCTTAGCTAATCAGAATAGCAATAATTACCAAGACTAACTAAATTTTGTTATAAAACAAAATTAACAATCCCAGGTCACTTAATAACNAGTAGGGATATAGAAATGGATTCTATATAACCTGTTCTATTTAACTCACAAATGTTCATCCTCTTTTTCTTTTCTATTGTTCTATTGAAGTGTTATGCCTAACGACCTAAACACTTGAGATTAGTAATTGCATTGTTACTGAATGTAACCCTCTCTCTCACTTGCTCTACTACAAATATTCTCTTTATTGAGTTTAACTGTGTCTTCTAGTGATGTGTGAACTCATCCAACTAGTAAGCAGTAACATTTACTATGGTGCAAACTGAACCTATTTTGAAACACATAAAACAGGTTTACATCCCTTATTTTTATTGTAATATGGATATGCTATGGTTTGGAAAGCTCATGAATATTGCTAACATGCTTTTTTCGGCCTCTTTAGAAATACTCAAAATTGAGGAGTTGTTTTGTTTCTAAATGACCCTTATCAGGAAATGGACTGCTTGATCACTAGCTATCTGCTGTGTATTCCTGGATGAACTGTGCAGGTCCAACTGCACCCAAAATAAATATTGATTGTTTGGTTCGAGCATCAGCCTGGAACATCAAGGTTCTCTCTATACTGATGTCCTTACTTTAATCACTTAATGAGTTTTACTGTGACACAGAGCTGAAATAAATTTTCCTAAGGCATTTTTCATTCCTGGATGAAAAATAGCATATAAGAATTTAACATTATTATTAATAGTACTAAAACTGAACGTACTGACAGAAAATCATTATCTTCTGAATAGACAGTTACCAGTATTTCTCAGTTATTTTTTCTTCTTAAAAAACACATACCATGAAGATTTTTAAAAGTGTATTCTTAAAAACATTTAATCAGGTTAACAAAACCATGTATATGTCTGCAAATATAACTTAGAGCTCATTAGTTTTGGCATTACAGAGAAATAATGCAGATTAGATTCTTTCATTTCTCTCAAGACATTCTTCTGAAGTTGAATAAGATCCCAATGCTTGCACTGCAAGTAGACCTTGTCAATAGTATTCCATGAATATGTTATTCTGCAAATGTTGCCATTTTTCACTTAATATAGTTCAGTTAACATTTTTGAAGTATTCATACTAATACAAACACTCAGGATGCCATCCAGAGGGACCTGGAGAAGCTCGAGAAGTGGGCCCGTGTGAACTTCATAAGGTTCAATAAGGTCAAGTGCAGGGTTCTGCACCTGAGTTGGGGCAACACCAGGTATCAATAGAGGGTGGGGGATGAAGGGATTGAGAGGAGCCTGGTGGGGAGGCACTTGGGGGCACTGATGGATGAAAAGCTGGACATGAGCTGGCAATGTGTGTTCACAGCTGAGAAAGCCAACGGGATGGTGGGCTGTGTCACAAGTGTGCCCAGCAGGTGGAGGGAGGTGATTCTGCCCCTCTACTCCACTCTTGTGAGACCCCCACCTGGAGTAACACATCCAGCTCTGGAGTCCTCAGCACATGAAAGACGTGGATCTGCTGGAGCAGGTCCAGAGGAGGGCCATGAAGATGGTTAGAGGGCTGGAATACATCTCCTATGAAGACAGGCTGAGAGTTGGAGTTTTTCAGCTTGACAAAGAGGAGACCTTATTGAGGCCTTTCAGTACTTAAAATGGGGCTTATAAGAAAGATGGTGAGTAACTTTTAGCAGGACCTGTTGGGACAGTACAAGGGGGGATGGTTCTAAACTAAATAAGATTATGTTTAGACTAGTTATAAGGAAGAATTTTTTTACAGAGGTTGGTGAAACTCTGGAACAGCTTATCCTGAGTGGTGGTATATGCCCCATACCTGGAAACATTCAAGGTCAGGTTGGACAGGGCTCTGAGCATCTGATCTAGTTGAAGATGTCCCTGCTCAGGAGAGTTGGACTAAATGACCTTTAAATGTCCCTTCTAACCTGTTCTATGATTCTATAATAAATTATTCAGCTAATAGTGGCAATGAAAATGAAAAATACTAAACATGAACTTTGTTTTAAACAGGTATTTTCTTCTTAGGAAGAAAAGAAAGGGGAATTAAGCTTATTCTAACCTGATAAAAATATACTACATAACATTTGTCACTGTCAAAGATAATATTACCTCATTATTTAATGCAAATTATTGCTTAGCTAATCAGAATAGCAATAATTACCAAGACTAACTAAATTTTGTTATAAAACAAAATTAACAATCCCAGGTCACTTAATAACAATGATATGTGTTGTGTTGGTCTTTTATTTTAATTATGCTTGGAAAACAAATCACTTCTTCAGGCTTCTGTTCTCTAACTGATACAATGTCAATACAGAAAAAAATACATTTGAAGATAAATTTTAATACCATGAAAGACTTTGTGAGATATTCTCCTGTCCCTAAGAACCCCAAACGTTCATGAAATGCAAATCATATCCCCTATCCCACATATAATGAGGTAAGTGAGATTTCACAATAGCCAACATGTTTTCAGCATGTATCTCAAGACAGGATGACAGCTTTTTAACAGTTTTTCAGCAATACAAAAAACAGGACTAAAACACCCTAGCAAACACCAAGATAAAAATCACAATTTTTGATGAGCCTCACCAACACTCTCGTTTTTCTTTTCTTGAAGAACTTCCATTCTTCTACCAATTTTCTTATTTTCCAATGGAACAAAGGTGTTCTAGATCCTTGTCTTATAAAATGGCTTCAGTGAATAACTAGTTTTAAAGACTGCAACCAAATGATTTTTTCTTCTTTCGTACCGGTATTTCTGACTTTTGCAAGCCTTTGGATTTCATCTCTTCTGTGGGAGAACAATAAAAAACTTCTTGCTTATGAATTTTTAAAAAGTGAAATGCAAGTGCGAGATGAATAGAATTTTGAATACACACTATTACACTATGAGCGATTACCCAGAAAATGTAGGGAACACATACAAATACTTACGTGCTTAAGATGATTGCTAACCCTATCTCACAAAGATGTCTTTTTCTGCCGCTTTATTCTGTATTCCCTTGGTCATAAGTTAGTTCAATGTGTTCCTCTTTATACTGTAGTTGTTTTCTTCCCTCAGAAAGTAGGGAAAAAAAACTTATATATGGTCTTTCTGTTTATCCATTGGTACCGTATCTACAGCTCCCCTACTTTTTTTTCTTTTTTACACTTTTTTGCCTTGAATTCACTTTAAGTACATATTCCATATAAACCCCATTCCCCCTTTATAAAATATCAATAACTATTATAGAAAATATTGTTAATAGTTGTGTTGCTGATATTTTGACACATGAAGCAAAAAGCTGAAAACTCCACAATATCTGTTTCATGTCTAAGCATCTGAGTTAACTATTACCTCGCTTCACTCTCTTTGGGAATGATATGTAAGGCTCTAGACATTAATCAAAAAGACAATTTAGGTAGATTTTTAGGTANGGACCCGGCGACCGACAGGAGCTGGGCTTCAGATCCGGAGCCAGGAACGCCGAGATCGGGATCAGAGGCAGATGAACAGGCAGGGCCCTCCTTGGACGTCAGCCATCAAAGACGAAGGGGAAAGAAGAGGCGGAAAGAAGAGCCGGAACGAAGAAGCGGAGAGGCTTGACCTGTTGATCCTTCAGCTTTTATAGGGGGGGCATGATGCTGATGGGATGGAATACCCCTGTTGGTCAGTCCTGGGTCACCTGTCCTGTCCGCTCCTCCTTGAAGGCGGGACCCTCCGACGGGTGAACGACGAAAATTATCTGACCTTGGTTCTTCCAGCAATAAGTCTAAACAAGGGCCTCTCTGCATACCATCCCCCGGTACAGTCAGGTCTTATCACTGCGAGATGGAACAGCTCCGCACAATGTGCTGTTAATTTCAGAGTCCAGCTAGCTAGGAGAGGCCTAGCTAAGAAAGCAAAACTGTAAAATAGAAAATTGGTTCATTTTACCTCAAACCAGGACAATTGCCATCACACATCTCTGTATGATACATTAAGCATTCTCCATTTCTCTGCTTTCACAAACAATACTTTATTTACATGCAACGTATCTGAAGTTTATTTTGATCATGAAAAATGTATCCATCATATATAATATGAAGTATCGAGTGAGGCACATTAAAACAAAGACATTCACCTAACACTAAGCTCATCATAGTTTAAAAATCACCTACTAAAAAGGTACGTGTGAATACAAGAATTAGCTGTGGTTTTTTTCTCAAAAGAAATGAACAGGCCTGCCTGCCAGTTTCTTAGCAATTGCAGTTGGTATTTGAAGAAGCTTTCTCTTTCTTAATATAACAGAACAACAAATTTCAGATCTGAAGTGAGACTACAGCAAGGAGGTACAAACTAGCTACAATCTACTGCAATGCCATTTACAAGGTTTCACGTGGTATTGTTTTGTACAAAACTGAAAATAAATAAACAAAAGAAGCACACACAACATGTACTTCATCTCTAGACTTTTCATTGAGAAGGTGTATGTAACCTGGGATGCAGTGAACTATATACTGGAAATTGGGGCTGATAATCAAGCTCTTTCATGTTTGTCTTTCAAAAGCAAGGCTTACATTTCCATTTGTTTGACAGACACCAATTGTAATGAGCCCTGATTTTAACTTTAGTTCTACAGAACAAAAACTCCAGGTAGCTGGGTGTTTGTATAACAATCCTCATTCCAGATCAGTCTTTTTATTGAAAACCAGGGGCTGAGACAGAAAGTAAAACATACTGCCTTGTTTGGAACAACAATATAATCCTTCACAATACTAAAACTGATGGACCTTTGAGAGTAAATTGACTCATGTGGGTAACTTCTAACTTGGCTGCATAATGATTATGCAAGCAACTTCATGAAATTATTCACATAAATAAGTGATTGCTATAGTAACAAAGGGCTTCAATGCTTTAACTTTTCCCTTCCCTTTAATGTAAGGCTCCTGTAACTTGTAATGCAACACAATTTCAAGCAGACATCAGCAAAAAACCATCAGTATGGGTTAACTTAACAGAGCATACAGGGAGTAAAATTTCTTATTCAGCATCATCCTGGCAAGACGGCCATTCTGTAAGGTGCGCTACCATAAACTACCCAAGGAATAGGTCCACTATTGCTACACTAGCAGGAAGTCTGCTGCAGACAGTTATTTTTTCCTGCTGGCAAATGCCAAAATATGGTGTTTTCATTTTGCTATACAATTTCATGGATGTGTAAGTACTTTCACAGAAAGTTTTTACTCAATAGCTTATTTTATTTAGCCTACGTCCCACATTTCTCATGCAGTTGGTAGAACTTACACGACTGATGTTTATTCACAAGACTACTGAAGAGTGGTGAGTTACCGTGTACACTCTATTACATTGCTTCTACTTCTGAAAACAAAGTCCAAAGTCAGGAACACTCTTGAATGCAGAGGAAAAAATACAGCTGCCACAGTGATTCCTTCTGTTGCTCCTGATGCTGTATATATTAACAGCAACATCTGTTGACATTGGAAAAGAGGAATGTGGAACTAAGCTTACCACCAAGAAATCATGTTTTTGTCTGATAAACAGGCAGTAGCAGCTGTTTTTACAGCTGGGAGATCTCTTCTAGCTGTGGGACCAGACACAGTCAGTTCTTATCTTGGACACTCCAGATTGTATTGAACAATACTAGAATGAACAAAGAGCAGAAAAAAATGTTGAAATTGCACCTTTTCTCATGCTAAATGACAGTATTATTTGCATTTTTTGGAGCTTCCATGTGCTGCCCAAATTTTTGTTGTGTTCTGTAGTCTGAGAATGTTTTTAAAGCACCTCAAAAAAGGATGTGCCCAGGACTGCATTTCTTTTAGATTCTATTCTTGACTGCTTCCTGTGTTCCTTACCAGGTAAGTTCTCAAGGTTACATCTAAACTTCATTCTACCAGCCCAGAATAGAAGAACAATGAATTACAGTAACTTCTCTGGGCTTGACAGACTGTTAGGCAGCCCTGCACTCGTTCCTACAACCAGTCTCCACATATTTTCTTGCCACACATTTCTGACCGCAGCACCATGAGCACTTGGAAAGTCTCCTGCTTGCTTTGTATGCTCCTAAAAAGCCACTTTAAAGACTTTAGACCTCTCTTGTCTGCTCACAGCCTAGCCCACTGGATGGCCCCACACTTGTACCTATCACACAGAAGAGGATTGAGTGGGCTATGAAAGTGGTATCAGCTATTGATGAAATTACTTATGTAAGGGATTTTTCTATTTGGAGAAGATCATAAAACAATAATAAAACATTTTTTTATATATAAATAAAAATACAGTTGTCCAATAAAATAGGAAGTTTCTTACCTTGAAAGAGTAACCAGAATCCTTTCTGGCAGGCAGTAGGGCTGAGAGCAGAGAGCTTTTCTGAGTAAAACCAAAGCAAAGAATCACAGAGAATGGTTGAGGCTGGGAGGAACTTTTGGAGTTCACTTGGTCCAACCTCCTTGTTCAAGTACGGCCACCTAGAGGGGCATGTCCAGGACCATGTCCAGATATTTTCTGATTATTTCAAAGGATGAAGACTCCACAACCTCTCTGGGTATCCTGTAAAAAAAAAAAAAAAAAAAAGGGGTTTCCTGATGGTCAGAAGGAAGCTCCTGTGCTTCAGTTTGTCCCCCCTGTCCTGTTACTGCACACCAAGGGAAAGATCTTGGCTTTGTCTTCTTTGCGCCCTCCCTCATTTAGGCTTTCCTTCCCATTAGCAGCGGTAGATCTCTCAAGATCTGGCAACTTGGTTTTCTGCAGGATACACACACACACATATATATAAATTATGCAGTAGCTGCTGTTTGCGATCTGTTTGTATCAGGGTAGAAGCTCCTACATTAGGTACCTTTTTACTCATGCTTCCAGGAACTCCGTCCAGTGCTCTTTTCCTTGCTTCTTTGGATAACTTTGGAGTCTTCATTGTAGAAACAAAGATCAATTGGGAAAAAAATAAAAATAAAGGGCTAAAGTGGAGTTTATTTTAACTCAAAATTTCTAAACAGATTGTTTCCAAAAGGGGAGAAAAGCACAAAGTTGAAAGCCAATCAGATACACTACACAAAAGATGCATGCCTGAGATCAAGGAAGAAAAGTTTAACAAAAAAGTGATACGTCATTCCTGTCACCAATGGGACAAGCACAAATACAGGACTCTAACAGGAGAGCACTGTTTTTTTCAGATGCCTGTAGCACATAACCTTTAATTTTTTGCCCTTTTATAAGTATCTACCTCCAAGCAAAGCTCAGAAAGCTGGCTATATCTCTGAGGGTTGAGAATTAAATCGCAGAGCTTGTGATGTTATTGCTTAAACTGAATAATGCTCTAACTGTCAAATTATCATTTGAGCTATGTTTAGTCAAAAACATGTCTCAAAAACACCAAAAAACAGAGCCCATTTTGGCCACAAGGTATGGTTGTATTAAGCATGACAACAATTCTGAGTGTTTCCTTTGCAGTTCAGAAAGCCATTCAGTCTTCCATTTCAAGTATACATATAAATGCTCACTTGATCATTTACAGATTTAAGTGCAGGCAGAAACTCTGCTACCTCTCATTGGGCTTGCATGCGTGATTTAAATATATGCTGAACTCAAAATGGAGTCACACTACTGCTCTGAATCTGGGCTGTTAGTCAGTCCTATTTCAGATGGAAAACACTGCTGAAATATCTGAGGGAAATACAAGTCAAAACCGTGTGACTATATAGCGTCTGTTCTTATTGATAAAGAAATTAAAGGTTACTGTTCTTGCCTTTCCTTGTAACAGCATAATCATAATCTTTTTTTGACACACAAAATACTGTTCCTATTGCACTGAGAACCTCTGTGCAGCTTCTAGCTAAAAACCTCAGCTATTCACAACCAGCTTTAATATATCCAAAAACTATAGAGAACTGTGAGCAAGAGACATACGGTGTGTTCTATAAAGAGCAAGCAATAGCCTGCCATCAGAGGTCTTATGATTAATTGCCAGTTCAACAGAAGGTAGAAAGTTCTGAAGCAAAGGAGAAGGCAAAAGAAATGGCCTGGGAAAACTTAAGAGGCTCAAGCAATTTAACTGGCTTGAAAATTATTTGATAACCAATTGAGGCAAAAGAAAGCATGATAAAGGTAGGTAATTCATAATGCCTGGTGGATAATTACAAGTAACTGATGTATATCTCAGACCATGAAAGGTTCCTTAAATTTCTTCTCTCTGCAGGTCTGAAGGTGACCAAGCAGACCAGGTAAAATCAGATTAATCCAAAAATAGTAAGAATTACCAATATGCACTTATAAAAGTAAATGCAAGAGAATATGAAACTGAAAAAGCTCTAAGAAATCAGTGACTCGTCAATTGTTTCAAATCACACACGTGGAGTCATATTAGAAGCATATCTAGCCTACAAAATCAAAATTACAGTCTTATTTCATCTCATCTTTATTCATACATGCTGTGATCTAGTCTGCCAAAGCATTTCACTACTTACGTTCTCTGCTTTTATTCCCTGCACAAGGTGTACAATAGTTTTTCAACAAACAGTCAAGACTTGTTTATTCTACTCTAAGTAGCCCTGAGGACTTGAAATCACAAAAAAATCCAGGCTTGCAGGATGTCAAGAAGTCATCTAATCCAAACTCCTGCTCAAAGCATGTCTAACTAGAATACGTTACTTGGGGTATAATAATATGGTGAGACAAGTCTTGAACAGGAATTCTAGGCAACTGCTAAGGTCCCACTGAAGCATTTTCTTCTTAAGGTTGAACAAACACAGCTTACACAACTTCTCCTCACGCATCATGTTTCAGGTTCCTGACTATCCTGTTGGTCCACTGGACTCCTTTTACTATTTCAATATCCTTCTTGTACAGGGAAGTCCAAAACCAGACACATATTACACATTAATATAGGGGATGGATGACTTTCCTGGACCTGGCTAATGACTGAATGTAAGCAGTTAGCAGTCCTCAAAACAATCTCACCAGCAACCACATTTGTCATTTACTCAGGAAAACAGAAAAATATCTACCCTTCTTACTAATACAGCCCATGATATAACTGGTCTTTGCTGCAAAAGCGTGCTGTTGGCCCATGGTCCACTTGATGTCCACTGGGAACATCCAATGCTGCAGAGATTGATCATTTTCTTAGCCAGATGGACCCCAGCCTGTACTGGGGACTATTTCATCCCAGATGTAAGATTTCACGTTGACTTTTACCAGTCTTCATAAATGCCTGTCTGCACTGCTCCCCAGCCTGCCCTGCTCTTTATCCTGCTGACCACTCCCTCCCAATTTAGTGTCATCCGCAACTTGCTGAAAGAGTACTCCTGCCCCATCATTCAGGTCATTAATTAAGAGATTAACTAGAACTGGTCCCAGAACTGATCGCAGGGGGATACTACTATCTACTAGCTGCTGGCTAGACTTTACACCACTGACTGTAACTCTCAGAAGCACTGCAGTCTAGTCAGCTTTACAGCCTTGTTACCTATTTATTCAGCCTGCATCTCACTAACTTGGTGATAAACTGATGGATGGCTGCATCAAATGCCTTATTACAGCTTTAGTATAGAACATCCACTGCTCTCCCCTTCTCTACAGCATCTTCAGAGAACACTTGTTCTTTAACTTTTCCAGGGACTGAGATGAGGTTGACTGACCTCAGAGGATCCCATGGTCTGAGAAGCTGAAGCCCTGCTTCTGACTACAGCCAACAGTATTTGGATGAGTCCACTTCTGTTTCTACTCACTAGAAGGATGGAGGGCACCAATTAGTCCCTCTGTCCTTCACCCTCTGGAGTAACTCCTGATATGCTCCAGGTTACCTGTAGCAGTGCTCACACAAAAGAGCAGAAAGTGTGAGTTCGCCAAGGGCTGGCCAAGCCTTGGCATCACCTCTGCAAAATCCCAAAATTCCTGCCAAGGACCAAATGTTCTAAGACATCAGATCAGCATTGGGGCCTGTGTCCTGCACAGCAGGGTGTCTCCTATAGCTATCACCTACCTTTTCCGCCAACATGGGGACAGTTAACTTGGGCATGTATCTTGCTCTGATGAACCCCTGAGGGATCTTGCTCATTCTCACCAGGCACTGTTAACTATTCTGCAGTTACAGCTCTGCAGATGCAGTAGAGACATTCCTCTGGTTACTTGAAGTCAGATGTTTCCAGCTCTGTCTACTCTGACTGCCATCCTTCATTACCTGTTTGACCATGGCCTCACGCTGAGCCACTGTCCTTGCTGGGGCCACTGCATCTGTAGATCTCCCACACAGGTTCCCTTCTGTCAGTCTCTTCTCATCCTCCCTGAGTGTACACACCCTGCTGGGCTGAGAGTGTGCACCCACCTGGTGTTCTGGGCAAGGTGCTGGGACATATCTCTCACAAGTGAGAGTTCCTTCACTTCTCCAGCTATCTGAATCCGAAGTTAAAATGTGAAAATGTGAAAGAGAAGTGTGCTATTCATTGCCAAATTAGTTGCTATAAAAGTTGAAATTGATTATTCTGTCATTTAATGTGATGTCCCCGTAATTTAGACATCTCTTGAATAGGAGCAGCACAGTAGCACAGGAGTCGCAATACAGGAGTAGTTGAGGATGAAACTAACTTTCTCTTCAATTCACTGATGACATTTTCAATTTCTAAAGGCCGTCTCCCTTGTTCAAAAATAGTAGTAGTGATTCTAAAGAAATATAACAAGGCAAGGCAAACCAGCTGAGGTGGAGCATGAAATTACATTTCTCAAATATCATTAAGATTGGGTTAATTTTGCACCACTGGCTGTTCTTGACTCGAGTCGCAAGAGTGGATTCATTTGCCAACTTCCTGGTCAGTGGGTTAAATTTGGTCATGATGACTTTAATCATTACTTTACTGTGAAAGGTTGTTATTAGTCAAAGGTGATGGGAGCAGCAAGAATAAATAGCTTATTACTAATTTGTGTCAGTTATATATGAACTCAGCGCTTTCCTTCTTTTTCACCCATGTGAACTCAAATTGCTTTCAGCAGGCATGCCCCTATTTGCCATTTAACATGGCAATTACTCTATTTTGTCTGCCTTTCTCACAACTCTGCCTTTCTTTGCAGCTATCTTTTTTCCTCCTTCTCTGCTGTGGGACACCGGAGCTGCATCTGTTTTGTAGACGGGAAGGTAAATATTTGCGAGAAATTAATAATCCTTTTCTCTTGTCAGTAGTTATATCCCATTTCAACAAGCTCCTACTTTTCTACATTTGCCTTGCTTATACATATATAGTAAAGAATACCAAAACTTACCCAACTGTGTAAATGATACATGTTAAAAACTGATTCTTTAGACCTGAACACATATGTTATTCTTATGTTGTCTACGTTATGTCAGGGAAAGGACACATTTTCCTGCAATGTGTTGACCTTGACTAACATTCAAGGGCATAACACTGTTAGTAAAGGCAGCAGTTAATCACTGGAAAGTTTTACCAGGTTAAACGGAGGCGGGTTTTATCACTTGGAAAATTTAAATATATGTGTGGTTTTGCTCAACAACTTGTTAGTTGAGGAAGGGCCCATTTTACATTATTAAACTGTAATTTGTAGAAGGCCCACCATGCTGCAGTTATCCTTCCTGAGCTGAAAATGTCCACCTCTAAATTAGTAAGAGGAATGTTCATAAATAGTATAAAACAGGAAAGTAATTATTCTTACGATGTTTATATGTATGTTTGATTTATGAGGGGTTAGAAGAGTTGCTGGAATTCCTTTCAGTTTTGTTAGGAAGATAAGAAATAGCAATTGAAAAACCTTCCCAAAATAATTAAAGTTCTGTAATAAAATTCATTTCTTTTTTTCTTGCTAAAGAAATCATCAGCTAATACAGAATGATGGATATTATATTCTTGGTAAATGTATAGCAGTACAAACCTTTGAACTCCAGACCTCTTGTAACAGAGAGCTAAGACAGATTCTCACAGTATTCTATTTTAATTTGTTCTGGATCAATATAAGAGAACACTAAATATCTCCATCCATTTTATCTTAAGTAGGAAAAGAAGAAGGACCTCGACACTTTGTTCATAAGTCAGATAAGACGGAATTCAAAACTGTTTTCAGATCTGAAGAATTTTGACAAATATTCTCTATTTCTAATTTTGAATGGGACTAGGTCCAGAAGCACAAGCATAGTACAAACCAACCAACTTTCCTACTCAACTCTCCCCTCTGAAACTATGGAACATTGCGATTTTAAAATGGAAGCCTAATAACATATCATCAGTCCATTTTCCCCAGTTCTGTTTAAGGAGCTCTTTGAAAAGCATAGTTAAGTTCTTTTTCATATGTTAATATCGTATTAAATTGCCTTACTGCTTTGTGATGTACAGAAACTTTGACATTAGTTTCTCTATTTTATTTCAAGAACTCTTTTTTCTTGTAAGCCTGAAAAAAAGAATCTTCCACTTAAATAAGTTGATTGCAAGCAGTTGCAGTAATTGAATCCCTAGATATTTGTCTTTATTCTGGGAGGTTTCGTTTAACTTTTAATGGATTTTTAATGCTGAAACAGTTTCATTTAAAACTGTTGCCATAAAACATGTTAGAATTTTCTATTTTTGTTGCAGGATTTTTTCCCCAAAAACCTTTTCAAAAGCTGAAGTTTAAGATTATATTATTACATTAAGAAATACACTGTAAAACATATTCTGAGAAAGGAGAAAGATTTCTAAAAGACAGAACTGTTAAGACTATTATGCTGTCAATCTGTTGCAGAATGTTCACCAGTACTAGATTTCTTATATTTAAATAATATTACTAATAACTGGAGTATATTTTCAGTGGGAAAAAAAATCCTCTGTGACCCAAATGTACAGGTTGTGTAAACTGAAGACCTTTCTACCACAAAGTTAAGAAGTCAGTGGCTGTACAGCTGCACAGGAGTCCTGTCATCAGAGTGGCTTACTTAAGCCCAACACCTGATAAAGGAGGGTAACATATGTCTGCTCCTAGCTTGCTTTAATTGCACTCTTCATAAAACAGGTCCCAGTCCACTCCTCACTGTTCCCTGGCACAGGTTTGGCAGGATTCAGACAGCATCCTTCTGTGCCATGAATCAAAGTCTAATGGGCCAGCAGTCTTCAGAGAGGCAGGAAAGGTACCAGGGATGACAACCTTCCCCCCACAAGCCCAGGACACACTTGGTCCAGAGCCAGGTGGCCCCCATAAGGCACCTAACAGAAACCAACAGATGGTTGTGAGGGATCTCTGCACAAGGCTGGGCTCCACCGTGTGTGGAAGGAAATGGTTTGATGACTTCATTGTTTATCAAGATGAGTACTTCATAAGATCAATGAATGCATTTTCTAGGTGCAGAGAGTGGGAATTTAGTTGGTGGCCTTAAGACACAAGCTAATGCAGCTTAATATGATACAACCTGTCAGCTGACTATGGCAACATCAGGCATGTTCTTTCTGAGCATCCTGAGTTGCAAAGCGATTTGGCTAGATAAGTGTCTTCTGACACAAAAAAAAATTTTAAGAATAAGGGAAGCTTTCCATGACTGTCTCTTGTAATTAATCACTCACAGAGGATTTTTTTTTGTTTTGTTTTTTGACATAGTTTGACAAATTTTTAAGTGTTGCCAAGATAGAGGACAAGTGACTGGATCATAAGAACACAGATAGTTCAGATCCAGGTAGATAAATATCCAAATTACTTAAGGTAACATAAAACTGAAGTTTTGTTCCTTACAAACTAATTACAGAAAGGAAGTTACAATCATTTTAATATGACAATAGGGAAGTCAGTAGAGTCAGTAGCTTTGTTACTTATATAATCTAGTCCTTAAAAAATATCTCCTGTTTTCATCATTGTTCCAGTGAAATTACTTGTTCCCTTTATCTTTCAAACTCTCATGCATCAATGAATGTAAGATCAGAGCATGATTATCTTAAAGAAAGAGTTGATAGCTTACTCTTATGTGAAGTTGAAAAATGACCAAATCAAGACTTTTATACACATATTGAAAGGGTTTTTATTCTGGTTATTCTGGTTATTCTGGTTTTGGTTTGTTTCTTGGTTGCCTTTTTTTTTTTTTTATGAAGTAATTCCAAGGGGACTCTTATCTCTACCTAAGCTCATATCCTCTGAAATCAATCCAAGACATTCAACTTCACACAGAACCCGTTTTTAAGTTCCTATGTTCTATTCATCTGTTCTATGTCTTGGTTTTTGGCCATAGGAAAGTTGTTGAACAAAAGTAAAACCTGTTTTAGCTCTTGTTCATATCATTCACTAATACTGTGATCATTCTCAGGAAGGTCCTCCTCTGAAGTCACAGCAGGTACAATGAAATCAGAATTCTGGATTTGGTTTCATTGTCCACAGTGTCTGGAAGACAAATAAGTCAGACTGATACAGTGATGTATTGCCACTCTCAGACAGTTTAGCATTATACATTATTCCAAAATCTTTTTAAAATGCCAGCTTTTGGACACTCGTAAGGTCTTTAACAAAGACCTCTCTAAATGCATTTTAAAACATTTTAAGTCTTGCATCACTAAAAAGGAGACTTGAAAAAGTAAACCATCGTGACTTTCCAATCATGACCATGACAACACATGCCTATTGCTGACATATACTTTTACTTCCACGAAACCCATAAACATTGTACACAACTTCCTGGTTGATCAAACATTGTATAACATAGCTTATTCTATAATTTAGGATTTTTTAACAGGATTAGAAAAATATTTTTTTCTAACTTTCTATATCTATTACTTTGCAGTCTTCAAAAGGAAAATCATTCACCCCACCCTGTTCTGCTCCATCCATTGAAGAGTTCCTCAAAGAGCAGTGGTTCCTATTGTGGGTAATCAGTTCTATGATACTGCAGATTAATGTGGAATATCTTTTTCTGATTCTTATTTATGTCCTTGTTCATGATTTCCATCATCCTATTTTGGGATATATCATTTAATCTTTCAAGGCCATCACGGACATTTTGCCTCTTGTAGCAGTGAATATCGCAGATTACTTATACATGTCAAATATATTTCACAATAAATCTAAAACATGCCTCTTCTTCCCCTCCATTCATGCTCTAAATATGATAGTAAAAGGACCTCTAATCTTTATTTTTCCTGCTAGCATTTTAGCTAATCCTCGTATCCTAAAATCAATGAAAATATATTTAGCAAAGCAGGTCAAATGTAAGAATAGCATTGAAGAATATAAAGATGTCATATGTTTGATTTTCCTCTGCTCATTTAAATATATGTTATCTGTATTGTTAACTTCTGGTGGAGGCTGGGCAGAAATTGATATTGCTATTTATGTTTGCTCCTATGGAGAGCTTCTGCCGTCTCAGAGCACAGTAACAGTGCCCAGTAATCGAAGTATGGGATTATTTTAAGCTAATGTGTGTTTACTTACTTCAAGTTGAATTCCATCATTGCTACTTCTATGTCTTTCTGAAATGTTTCTCAATGCTCCATAATTTTCACCATCTCTGCTGAAACTTTCTTCTCCAGTTATATTACTAACTCTGTCCTGCTTCTGTCTTCTTCCTTCCCCACATCAAAGGTCTGTGTTTGTTTCATTTTATATTAGAGGTTTAATTTGTATCTAATGCAGATTTGGACCCTTGTATCAGATGCTGAGCCAGAATCCTGTGGTTTTTGTGATGAGCAGTCCCATCTCACAAACCTGTAATGTCTAGAAGGACTTGACAAATATATTGATAAGAGCTTGAATTCTGCTTTTCCAGAAGGCTTTTAAGAACATCCTTCACCTAATGTTCTTAAGGATATTAAGACAGTATAACAGGGAAGACACTTGCATGCGTAAATAATTGGATAAAAGACAGGGAACAGAATGTAAATGGTAAGTAAGTGATTGGAAAGCTGTTCATCACCTTCATAAGCCATTTAGGAATAGGTACCAATGAGAGGTGAGGTATCAATGTTTAGAAATTATATTAAGTTACACAGGATAGAGCAACTGTCAAGAGCTGCAGAAGTTGCATACAAAACTGAGTAACTGTTTAAATATATTTTGCACCCAGATGTTGCATATATAGTTTTATTTGCCTCATCTCAAAAAAAAAAAAA
>VZRU01012574.1:621922-638832 GCA_013398155.1 Pedionomus torquatus | reverse complement strand
AAAAAAAAAAAAAAAAAAAATCAACAGGAAAAGGTTGAGAAAATAGCAAAGGTCAAAGGTACAGAGTATCTTCCCATGAAGAGTGACTTTGCAGACCAGGGCTCTCCAGCCCGGAAAAGATCAAGTATGTGGCAGAGCCATATAAAACCATAACTAGCCCCACAAGATTTTTATTTATTTTCTTTCCCAGTGGAAAAACTAGGGTTTATCAAATGAAGATAGGAGGAAGCATGTTCACACTGAGCAAAAGAGGGTGAATCTTTATACAATATGCAGTTAAACTGGTAGAAACTCTTGCTATAGGGTGCTATAGTGCAGTTAGTTATTAAATACAAAGATTTAGCTAAATCTCCCTGGAGAAGTCCATAAGCTGCAAATTCTTGTCAAGAATTTGACAAGACCAGGAGGTGTCACTGGAAGTTTGCATCCCCAGGCACCTGCTGGTAGCTACCACAGGCAACAGGACACAGGATTAGACACAATGCAGGCATGTCTTATATTCTACTCCCTTCAGTAGTGGAGTTATGCTTGTTGCTTTCAGTCCCCAAGACACTTGGAACAACTGTTCTTGTAAAGTGAGAATGGATGCTGTACCTAACCAATGATATAGTTATCAACAAAGTTGCAAAAAGACTCAGCAGCTGGATATTGAAGCCAAGGAAGTTCAGACTAAGACAGAGTTTTCAAACACAAAAGGTCATTTATGTTTGGAAAACATTAGTACAGGCATAGCAGGCTCCTGCTCAATCACAGCTTTCAAAGAAATATATGGCTTTTCTCAAAACCAAGGCTTGTGTGCCAACACCACAGGGAAGCCCCATAGACAGTTTTTAGGTGGGAAGTGCAAGTCCTGCTTGATAGATCTGCTTTCTAGCCTACAGGCTGGACATAACTTCAGTCTGAGCCCCTACCCTGATGTGATTGATGAAAGACAGCTTAGAGAATTGTCATCATCACGAACTGGATTCAGAGTTGCATCTGCAGTTGGAGTCAGGCCTGTGTCTTTAAAATATGAGTGTAACTATTTGAGATGTAAGCGTATTGTCACAGGCTTGTGTATTAAAAATGATCATGTAATTCTTCCTTGAGAGTCAGCTAACATGCAATAATCCATACCTTTAATTTCGAAGAGCCAGCTTTTCCACAGCAATGAGCAGAGCAGAGTAATTTTTGAAATTTTCAGATGCTAGGCATTTTGAAAATTGCATTTATTTAGGCTCCTTTCCCTAATAAGTATCTATATATATCTCAGTAGATATCAATTTATATTGATATAGCAAGCCCAGTTTTCTGGGTCTTAGTCCCAGTAAAAACAAGAGAATTGTGTGTAGAGCAGGTACAACTTCATATAAGTAAGCAGGGCAAAAATGTACCATAAGCATGCTTTATTTCTTACTTCTAGAAGTAAGAAGGTTTAGATTCCGAAGAGTTCCAAACATGAAATTTAAAAAAAAAAAAATAAAATTTAGAACCTTTCTTTTTGCCAAGTCATATCAATTTTGGTATCATCAATGTAACTGAAATTTTACACTAGCTAGAGAGGTCAGTCACTTTTAAATTTGCAGAAACATAATTGATGGGAGACAACTTCTCAGCATATTTTTTTGTGAGAAACAGGCTTTAGTCTATTAAATGTCTTATTTTTTTCTTCTACACAAATAATAAATAGAAAACAACACCAGAGAAAGAACATGCTTGCTTTCATTCATTGAAACAATTTTTTTTTAAAATCTTTGTTATATCTATTGAGATCTTTGCAATGTTGCATTCTTAATGAGTTTAACAATTTTAGCACCTCTGTATCAATACAACTCTAGTTTATATTAATCCTAGTAAAGTACAGATCAGTGCTAAACTACTGCTTAGTTCCTGTTTCAGTGTACTGCATTGGCAAAATTATGAGCTGAATGACCTAACAGAATCTGTTTTGAAATATGGCCTTGATTTTGTGAGCAGCTACCCAGCGTTGCAATCTGAGAAAATCAAATTCATTCTGTATTTGTCTCCCTGTCTGTAACACGTAGATAATAATTTACTTCACAGGAGGGGCATAAGGATGGGACTGATCCTGTCAGTTCCTATGGAGTTCAATACCTGGAGGTATGCATGGCTGAGCCAAGCATTAGCAAAAGGCATCAGAGATGAAAGCAGAGAGTGCTATTTTTAAAAGATACTTCAACTGTGAAATCCCTGCTGCTATGTAAAGAAAACATTAATTTTCCTTTAAAAGAACAGTGTGTGGGTTAAACATTTCTGATGGCAGGACTATGTGCAGCATGTGGGCTTTAAGTGGAGATATAAAAACTAGCTTAGAATACTGTTTCACATATAGTGAGAAACCTTGTACTATTTGGTTGAGCTAAACACTTATAATGAACTTTGACATCTACAAATGTACTCCTGACTCCAACTGCAACCAGTGGGCCTTAAGCATCTAACCTCCTCACAGGAGCTTACTGACCTGAGACACAGTGAACCATGCATCACAGGAGAGTCTACATGAACATGTTGTGGCTAAGGGGGAGGAAAAGCACCTGTTGATCATTCATCTGTTATCAGGTTGATTAAGTTTCTTCTAGTCACAATGACGTCACTGACCTCAGAGGAAAGAAAAAAAATAACAAAATAAAAGCACATTTACATTTCATGAATACACTGCAGACAACCAACCACTTTTTCAGCAAAGTCATGCTTTGGGCTACAATGGCTAGATTGTTGTCTCTAACAGGGCTATCCCATTCAAACTTCTTTCCTGGGTAATTGTAGCCCTGGCCATTCCATGGCTTTTCAGCCCATACGGGATTAAGGTTTTTTCATATATGGGTTTTTCAAAGATAGACATAGAAAAGCAAAATGCAATCAAACTCTAAATTGGCTCATTTTGTTCTCCCGGTGTTTTGTTCTGTATGTCTATGTTATACTTGAAATAGAAGCGACCTGTCACTTTTAATGCTAGAAATATTTGAAAAAACGATGAGATAGAGAGACATTCATTCTTCTCTCTGCAGCTGTCTTGTTCCCATTTAGGTGCAGAAGGACTGCTGGTACTAAGTACCAAAAGTCCTGTCTATTGTTATATGACTGTGTGAGCTCTTCTTCTCTGGTCAGAGTGTTCCTCTGTCTCAGACTTTGATTATTGTGCTATAATTTCCCCGTAGGTGTCACTCATATGACAGTGTGCATTCAAATTACGTTTCACTTTCTTTTGAATTAAAAAAAAAAACAACAAACAAAACAGTATTGATTCACACATAAAATATTCATGTCACAATTGCTGGAAAAGTAATTGTGTCCTTAAAGTTCAGATATCACCTCACATTGCCAGCCCCTAGGGGTTGTATATACCAATTTAGATGGTATATACTGTTTTCAACTACAGCTGTGGATCAAATACAACTCCTGGTTTGATTTCTAAGTGCTATCACTGTGTACCTTATGAATATATAATAGCACCATAAATTGTCTGAAAAGCTGGTATAGATGATATCATTACATAAAAGGGGCTTTTTTTTTTTTATTAAGGGAACAATAGAAAATTTAAATGTCTAGAAAGTTCTTGAGAGCTGTCAGGTAATCATCGTACTCATGGGGAACCCACTCCATAGTCCTTCTGTGAAAATCACTCTTTTCAAATCTCTCTTACCTATATAGCTCAGTATGGAAACATAAATCACCACCTGGAACTGATATGGCAGTCACAAGCAATGTGATCCAACTCCATCAAATCCAGCAGCAGTGCCCTTCAGACTTCACTGGGATTTCAGTCAGGTCTGTGGTGGACCAGGGAAGCCAGTGGGTTAGACTGCACCTGACTATTTAGGAGAGTATGTGTGGGAGGCTAAGCACTAGTGGTCTTCTCCATCTACCCATGGGCAGAGGTTGGCTTCACTTTTAGGAACCATAGCTTGATCTGAGCACTTGGATATGGTAGGGAGGGCCACAATGGCCTGCATAAGCCATCAGAGGACAACACACACAATACTCAGTGCTGCCATGACAAAATGTTTTTGGTTTTTCAGCCTGCCACCTGTGCAGCAGCTCCAAAATCTCTCTTTCCCATGGCTGGCAGATCTGCCCAAATGTGAAAATGCAGACAGTTATATTTGTAAACCTCTCCTGTATTGCCTTAGTGCAATTTGGGATATTTTGTTATACCTGCTTTATCCATCATCTCTGTATCCATCATCATTATCACTGTATGTTTCAATGTGCGTCAGAGATTGGCAATGTCCTGGTTGGTTAATGTTTAGATTCTGTCTGTGAAGCCATTCACTTTGCTGATGCAAATAGTCCTGTGTGGCCTGACCCGCTGCCCCAAAACCTTTACCTTAAGACCAGAAATGCTGCAGTTCACTGAGATATGCTTCTCTCTCAAGTAACACCCACAAATATGAAGAAGGAGCATACTACAGCTCTGTTTAAAACATTAAAACAAGTATTAAAAAGTACTGACACAATTAAAGCCCAGTGGGGTTTCACTCTTTACCAACTCCTATGAATAACAGATACCTTTAATTTATGTCTCTGGTTTCTAACCAATTCCTTAGCCATCTTAATAATGTATTACCTCACCAGTATTTAGAGAACTCTTACAATGATCTATCAAGGGAAACTTTGTCAAATAGTTTTCTATAAATCCAGACATATTATATCTATTAATTTCATTTAATAGCTGCTCCAGATTGTAAAAGCAACCACTTCCTTCTTCTGTAATGGTGAGAAGAAAAAAAAAATGCTTCAAGTCATCACATTAGCCTCACTCTGCTCATATTATATGATGTGACTGCTTCAAAGAACATTTTTTAATAAAAAATTCCAATTTGCATTTGTAGAAAAACTCTGCTTTGCTGGGTGGTCTCTGTACCTCCTACAATGCATATTCCCATTGAACTACAAGTCCATCACCTAAAATAGCTCCTCAACACCAGAAAGGAGCAATGGTGAAGAAAAATACCTATCTCTACCTTTTTCTGTGTGCCAAAGAGATCAAACTGAGGGAGCTCATGGATCACATGCTTATCTTTATTTCTTAAATACAGCCCAGCAGAAAATCTCACATTTTATTACAAAAGGTATATTCCAAACCCTTAGAGCTGCAGAGAGAAGCTTGAACATGTTATCCATATGCTATCAAGACTCAGAATATTAATAAATTCATTATATTTCTTAAAACCCAGGCATATGGAAATTGGACTTGTATTTAATCAGCTGTACAGTGGTATTTTTCATCAAACAGGAACAACAGTTGATATTGTTGGTTTCAAGAGGACAACTAACCTATCCTTGAAGAACGGTATTTGCCTCAGCTGAATATTTGGTTGGTGCTGATTACAAGGATAGTATCTTGCATTTTTATATATAAAGCCATTTAGCTTGTGAATCTAGAGTTAGCAGACGTAGTATTGCCCACAACTGAGAACTGAAAATAACATCAAACCTTGTAATACTGTAAGGAGGCTTGATATGTACCACGTCAAAAAACATCTTAATTCTTGTTCTTTCTTTAAAGTGAGAAGACTCAAGGACAGAGCAGCTCCTCTTTCATCTTGAAAAGCCTGCTGTACACTCTTAGTATCACATACTTGGAATTGTTGACTACTGCTAATCCAGATTTTAAAGGGGAGTTTTTGCCCTGAAGAAGTTGGTACAGTGATTCAAATTTCAAAGAGATCAGAGCAAACACTGTTTTCTTCTTTGGTTAACTTTGCATAAAATGTTAAGATATGTCAGTCTAATTTCTGATAAATGAAAGCAGCTGATGTTTGAAAATGTACTGTGGAAATGGCTGGCTGGCTGTTCACATCCAGGGTGAGAATCAGCTATCAAATTTAAAGGCATTTTGATGACACTAATGTTTTAATGTTGACTGTTAAATGAAAACAAACTTTTTATTTTTAATGTGGAATATGGAACTGCTTCTAATGGTTTGGCTAGGACTTCTCAGTATATCTCATAAGTTAATACAATTAGATTAAACTATGAAAAATGAACTATTAGACCATATTAATTTTTGATGTAGTAAATTCACCTGAAGTCAGTGGAGTAAAATGAACCCAATGGTTTTATTTATTAGTTAAATCTAGGCTTAGAGACATGGTCTTTTCTGTTAGCTGCCCTTTTTATGCTGACAAAGAATTACAGACAGGGCCTCATATTTCTAAAAAATTACTGTTATAATAAATTAATGTCTGATCTCTTTTTATTATTAATATTGAATGAACTCTCAGAAAATTATCATAGTTGTTTATGATAGTGCATAATAATTTAAAATTATATTGATGTGTTTTATTAGGAGCCCATACCCTACAGAAGATTTCTCCCTCTATTTCATGGAAGAGCAATTTGTAGGATGTAAAGGAACATTGTTGGCATCTTCCTTTTCCTTTAAAAACTGAAGACTTTTGGACTACAACATTACATATTAATAACTTTTTATGGGTTTGTATCATCATTTCTTTCCTTCCAACGGGCTGAATGGTGTTTTATATATACTTACTGTTATTAGCTACTCAAAAGAGTCCAGGTTGTTCAGTCAAATCTCGTATGAGCAGACTTTCTCCTTGTATCTGTTACTCTGCTTTGAGTCAGGAATGGAAACAAGACCAGAAACTCACATGAGAAAAACAACTATTGTTTGAAAGAGGAATTGCATTGCACTCATGGTCTATGAGTGATGAAAGCTGGGTATTTTTCCCAGTGATGACTGGTTTTACTCTGGGCAAATCACTCCAGTCTTCATGCTACAGTTTTCCCTCCTACCCTTGTTCATGTGTTATGTCTTAGAATGCATCTCAGACTGTATGACCAGAGGAAAATAAAGGTCTTAATCAGAGCCTCTAACTGGTACCTGAAATACAAATAATGAATGCTAATTGAAAGTGAAAATCCTTGGATTTATTTTTTTTTTTAATTTTTGAAGTGTCTGGGTCAAGTTCAAGATGATTCTTATTTTACCTGAATGACTTTTCTTGGGTGTTAGCTCCAGTTTTATTTGAAAAGATATTAGGCACTCTAGTCTTTAATGTTGTTTACCGGAGCATTCTAGGATCATTATGAGGCTGAATATGTCCTAAATTCAATAAAATAAAAGAAAGCACTCATGATTTTTTAAAAAAATTTTCTTCTTTCTTACAGACTACTGTGTTCAGAAGAGAATAATTCTCAACTGGGTGCCTTTCATTTGGTTGTTCCAATTTCAAGCTTAGCAGGTATAGTCCTTATTCACTAAATAGGCCAGCCTAAAAGTATAGTAATTAAAACAAAGATAAACATATTTTAGCATGAAGTATACATCTGAGTTGTATGTTGTGCTTCAACAATAACACATATGATGTATATGTGACCAACAAGATGAAAGTTTACAACTGGGGTGGTTTTTATTCTTTTTTTTATTTCTATTTTTTTATTACTTGGGAAAGGAAAATAAGTTTATGGGTTTGGGGTATCAGAAAAAGATGCTGTCCTTTTTTTACCACTTTCCATTTCTGGTCACTCAGATTTTAAAAGTGCATACAAATCTCTATTATAAATCAACGTTCCAGCCTTGTGATTTAACATCACAAATGCAATTTGTAAGAACTAATTTCTCAGGCCACAAGTGCATGTGGCTCCATATCACTTCCAGGAAAGGAGAGGGTTTTTCTTAACAGCTAATCTTTGCCACCTAAATTAGGATGCTGACCTTTTTGTTTAACGGATGGGGTACTGATGAGATTGGTTCAGGCCACCCAAGCTGGATCCTGTTCTGAAGCACTTTCTGCAAAAGACACACTTTAGTCGCTAAGTAAATAGAAAAACAATGAAGACCAGGTTGTGAAATACATCAGTTAGGTGTCCAGACTTAAGCAGTAAAACAACATTTTCTGTAATATATTCAACCTAAGCATAAACCAATGTTGCCTGAAATTGATTCCTCAGAGGAAACAATGAGCATTCTCAGGCATCAGTGTTGCATCAAAGTATAAACTAGCTACAGAAAATGCAATTGCTTTGCTCAAAAATGTATGTATGAGAAATCATTTTAGAGAAAATAGGAAACAACTTAAATGAGAAATAGACAGGAGCCACAACAGAGCTAAACATCTGTTAAATTTTGACACACAGCAGAAAGAAAAGTTGCTTATGAAGTATAGATTTTCCCTCAAGTCTTCCTCTAAAACAAACAAACAAAAAAACCTTTTTGAAAGACCAAAAAAAGCTTATTTTAGCCTCAAACCCAAATATTCCAGGAAATCCTGTGCTTGTTCTGCTCTGGGATCAGCTATTCCACTAGTCATGTCTTTTACAGCAGGCAATACATGATGCTTCAGAGAAAGTGCACAGTAAATTACTTGCTCAGAAGAACTTTTTTAATCCTAACAGCCAGAATTAGTGGGCTAGGTTGTGCTTGAAGGCTTCACATTTACAGCCTATAGAAAAAGTTTATCTTTTGCTTCATTCTGTTACAGCTCTTTACTTCTTTTGGGACCAGAATCGATACAAATAAAAAAGTAATATGACTGCCTGAAACTAGGCTATCTGGATAAAGTTTTAAGTACTAACAAATTAAAGAAAAACTCTTCAGATTTGGAGATTAATTAATTGACAGGAAGGCAGTGGAGAAGCACAAGCTGACTGACATTTGACCTCTACAACAAAAGTCTGCATTTGTTTTACTATATCCACCCCTACTCCACTCTGTATTACCACTGTAAGCGAGAGAAAGTGTCATAACAACATTTTTCTGTATCCATTTGCAGCAGAGGAATCGCATTCTTTTCAAGTGCTTTAAAAGTTATATTTTTAGCAGATGCTCTTTCCTTTTAGAGTAATTCTGTTAGGGGTGTATCAAGGGTGCCACATTATCAAAACTCTAGCTATTTTACTAAATGTCAGAAACACCAACAGCAGCTATGGCAGGGGGAGGAGAGCCCTCTTGTCTGATCATGAAAGCTGGGGATTGTTTTGACAGAGCAATATGAAAAGTTAAGGAAAACACTGTGGTTGTTTTATATCTCCTCTTTCTCTTCTTAATGCTCTTGCAATTACATGGTACCTTTTTGCTTCCCTCTCTTTCCCTTTTTTAAAATAGAAATGAACAAATGAAGGCAAAACAAAAATACTCTGCTTTACGGGGGTAGATTTCCAGAAGTCTGAGGACAGAACTAAATTACCCAGTGAATGGGGATTTTTAACATCTGAGTACTGATTTAAGTCAACAGGCACGTTTGCTTAATTACACAAAGATGCACACACATGCACGTAGGGACTCACATGTGTAACTACACATGTGATTAATGTAGAACAAAAGTCCCTGCACAAAATCTTACTGGGACTTGACTTCACATTGAAATTCACCTCTTAAAAAGAGGCTGTCATCCTAAGGAGATGTCATCAGTTTGCACCACATTGTGACAGTTAAGTCTTATCATCCATCCATCCATCCCCATGGGTGCATGATTTCAAATGTCCTGTATTTATGGCTGTGGCTCCTCTACAAATCAACCTACAGAATGTGACCTAACATTACCACTTAAAATCCTTGGTACATACAAAAAATGTAAATGAGAAAGCTGTAGAGAATTTCAGGTAAGAAACAAACATTATAAATTCAGAATGAATCGCCAAAAATCAGATTGTAGAAGAACTTACTTTCTGCCCCTTCCTAGTTATCCAGCTTGTCCATCAATTCAAAAAAGGGGAAAAAACCAAAAACAAACAAACAAAAAAACCAAACAAAAAATCCAAAACAAACCAACCAACCAAACAAACAAAACCCCACATACCAAACCAATAGAGAAAAGCAAGCAGAAACCATTGCAGTGTGAGTTTGGGAAGAAAAAAACTTCTAAATCCCCTCCCTGAGCTCATATATTTCTGTAAATAATCAAATATTTTGCACTTCTTTCTAGACAATACAAAACAAAAAAACCAGTTCATTATGAACCATAACCACTGCTAAGGAAGCAGAACACTGATATGAAAAAGAAGAAATTTCTATTTCACTCTAACAGGAATTTAAAACTAAGGAAAGCATTTCTGGTGTAGAAACACTAATCAAACAAATGGCCTGACAGAGAAGATGTGTGAAGAAAAATAATTTTAAGCTCCTTGACTAAGCCAATTGATTTCCTATCCTGCTTCTTCTCTGTTTTCTTGGAAATGCACTTCCTTGGGAGAAACTAAGATCAGACAGAAAATAAATTTAAAAAAAACCCCATAATCTAGGAATCCTTTAATGACAATGTATGTAGTTTTTTCTAGCATAGACACAGAAATCTGCTTCACATCTTATCAAGAATGGAAGAAAGATAACTTCTCTGTGCTTGGTTCATCCAATTTTAGAACAACAAGGCCTTTGGGGGATTCAGCATTTAAAATTGGCACAAAGAGCAATTCACATTTTTCATTTATTCAGTGCTTCCATGGATGTGCCTTTGAAAAAGAGAACAAATATATTTGTTGCTAAGGGAGGCCATACAAATATTTAAAGTTCTGCTTGGATTAAGATTTTGTAACATGAATGTAAAATAAAGTTGTTTTTTTCACTTTTGCAGCTGGGTCCTGAAGAACATTAGTGAGTGAGAGCAGCTGCCTTAGAAATTTGTGCTGTAGCACTTAATGGAGAGAAAAAGTAAAGATACTGGGACAGCCAAGATTGATTCTGCTCTGATTTAGATGCCACAGATCTTTGCACCGATGCAGCAAGAAAGCTTCGTCTTGGTTTCAGGCTGGTCAATAGAAAACGATTAGTTAGATTACAGTTGCAGTAGAGATCTCATCCACAGCTACAATCCCATTGTGCTAAGCATTGTAATGCAGTAGAGAGTTCCTGTTCTGAACATTTGCTACAACAGTGTACTGTGTTAAGTGAATCACTGCAAATCACAGAGCACAGCTGATGCAGTCTCCAGTTCTGTAGTCACAAATCACTGTCCCATCCAATGGGTTACTCGGGCTTGTGCAAAAGTTTGGGATTGTTGGGGTTTTTAGCTCTTTGAGTGTCTTAGCATTTTTCCAAAGGCTGAGTTTGCGCTTATTAGAAGTTTAAAAGCAGGGCGTTAGTGCAAGCCGAACAATGAACTGGTTGGTCAGTGTACCAAGGCAAGATTCATTCTTATGTGAAAATAAGTTACCCATATGAGATGCAATAATGTAAGTCATGGTTATTAAACAGTTACTGAGTTTGTATGTACAAGTGTGTGGTACCAGAATAAAACCCTCCATCCTTTCCTTTTTATGACCTTCAGCAACACTTGGTTGTTACTGTAGCTTATAAATATTGAGGAAGTATTACTCGTTGGAAATAAACTTACTTTTGCAATATTTGGATTAATAAAAAACCAGCACAACACATTCTACTGCAATAGGGAAACTAATTTTTGCACACAATATGTTCCATGCTGAAGTCATAGAAAGAGAGAAAATTTAAGTTTAGAGGTTTAGATAAAATTTTATGAATCAACATAAAATTGAATTCAACAAATAATTTAATGCATGCCTGCACTGTCATTTTAGTCCATTCCTCTGGTTGCCTGACCAACATTCTCACTTGCCTTTTCAGTACCTATTCCCGTTGAGGGTAAATCAGCTGCCTGACACCGAGGTGAAGCACAGATGAAGAGCTGTGCAGCTCCCCATGGGCTGCTCACTGCTCTAGGCCATAGAGCCACAGACTTTCTGCTTCCAACAGTGCTAATGTTGACCATTACAAATGCAAGGTAGTCCCTATTAACTGCCTCCACTGTCAGTGTTTTGCTTTGACAGAGCTAACTAATATGGTGTAAGTAACCATAACCATGGAGAGACTTCAGTAGGAGAGAGTACAAATGTCAGTTTAGATAATAATTTCTGGATAATACATCCCCTGAAGCATCAAGAAAAAAATACCTCGTTGTTGGTTTGGTTTTTTTTTTAATGGAGAACAATCTGTGAGAAAGTTCTCTGTGAAAAGGCAAATGACATTAAAAAGAATAATGTCGAAATAGCTAAGGAGCTGACGGAACATGTCCTGTACTCCTAAGGCCATGTTCTTAGCTGATACAAAGGGATTCATGCTAAAGGTAGACTGACAACACTCAGCCCCAGAAAAGGACGCCACTGTTGTAACATTTGTGGAATTTCTAGGGGCATTGCTACCTAGTTTACCTTCATCCCCAAGATAGTCCTCAAAGCTTCTTTTTCAATACAAGGATAATGAGATGCAATTTACAAGATATTGTACATGGCAAGACGAGGGGGACATTAAGTATAGTCAGTGGTAATATGCCAGTGCAGTGGTCTAAAGGGTAAGAAGGGCAAGTATCTGAAGAGCAACAAGCATCCACATTTTCCTCCAGTTAAGTTTCAGAGTGGTCAAATTTCTGGTGCTGTTCAAACAAAGCAATATTGTCTCTTTGGCTGAACTGTGGTCAATTTTCCTTCTCCACCTTAGAGCTTTTTGCATTTCAGATGCAGCCATGAAAATATCTGAAAGCTGCTTGGGATACCAAATAAGTAGGAAAAGACACATGAAATGGTGGCGGGGGGTGGGGGTGGGGGAGGAAATCTGTGCTTTGCATTAAGTGTGCTTGTCCTACAAGAATGCTAATAGTCCTACAAGGTTCTGAAGAGGAAATAATGGGCATACTTTGATATGCCACCAGTTTTGTGGAATAAAATATTGTTCTTTACACAGGCATCCCCTCATGTTAATTCTATAATTAATCCAACACGATTCAAAACTGGGAAAAGGGTTTGTATGTCTCCATCGTGTTTGCTTACACACACTCTGTTGTCAAATGCTAAGTGTTTAATGGGTCATTCTCTATCGGTCTCCTGGAACTGTCCTTCTAAACGGTCACGTGGCAGTTATTAAAGTTACAACAGGGAATACTGAATCCTTGCACCACAGACATAAACCACAATGCAAGTTCAACATTCTTTACAGAGAAAATCAATAGATCTTCTAACAAAGCAAAACCTTCAGCAGTTTCTTATCCGACTTACACAAACCCCTTTGGTTCAGCAAGTACAAGATGAATGACAGATAGCACTGAGCTAATTTCAAGAAAACAGTGCTGAAGCAATATCCTCAAATGGCCTATTATTCCTGAAACCATTGAATTTGAATTTATACATTCATTTGTCATTATATATGGGGCTGTGTCTTATTACATGGTTAGGACAGTTTTTCTACTGATGTCAATAAAGCCATCTAATGTGTTGTTATCAAAGCTTAAACTTTTGAGTATGTTAAAATGTTGGCATTAATACATTCTAAGTTAATACTTTTTTAGGACAGTTGTTTAGAAATGTACTTATTTCCTATGCGATTTCCACACTTCCTTTTTTGCTTCTTTCTTTGGCTTTGTGTTATTGTCCCAGTAACAAGAAAATGCACCTCCTTCCAAGACACACTGAATCATTGCACTGCCACCTTATATTTATTACCCATATAAGAAGGGTTAATTAAAAAGAATTCTTCAGAAATTTTGTTAAGACTTCAGTGCTTTCTGCTTACACATGCCGAAAGTCTAGTGTTGGCAAAAAGTACAATCAGGTGGTTATAGCAGAGGGCTTAAGTGATTACAGTATGTCAGTCTCACTGAGAGTATGTTTCAATAAGGAGAATCCCAGACAACAGAACTCCAAAAAGAGTTGTAGCTAACAAATATTACGATCAGCTACCATCAGCATTGGTGTCTCCTGATAACTTTCTCCTTCATGTTCATATTTCTTCCACCTTGCTACCAGATTACAAAAACTACTTATTGTAGCTTCATAGAGAAAGGCTTCAGTATTATTTCTGAAGCTCTTTGTTTATGAAATATCTTTTTTAAATCCAGGCAGCAAAAGTAAGAAGCTTGAGCTGATGCCAGTATTACTGAGGTACATATAAATTGTTTATTAGGTGAGCGCTCGCAACTACATATTACGTGTGAATCTAGCCAGTGCAAACCACTGAGACTGAATTCAGCGAGAACAGCAGTACCATGAGGACAGGATGCCAAGGAAAGTTCTCACTTTTCACTGTGTAATGGAGAACTATGGTTAATATAGCAAGAAGTTGTGAAATAAAACAGATGGAAGAAACATTCTGAGTGTTAGGGAAGAAGACAGAGCAGTAAGTAGTAAAGGGAGATGACTCCTTTTGCGTGAGCATTCTGGTCAGATTTCTGGGTCAGATTTTTAAAATATTTTCCAATCCTATCTTTTTTAATATTAAGACTCCCTCAGAAGGATTAGTTCTGATAATCAGTATTTGTCACTTGTCTGGTTAAGCCAAAACTTGAACTTTTGGAAAAAACTTTTTAAATTAAATTTCCACAAACAAGAAAACAAAGCCTAAGAAGTCTACATGAAAGACAGCTGTGACTTGACCTACGTCGTTTGCAGAAAGGGTGAACCCAGTAGAGGGCTCAGTCCTGTGCAGAGAAGGTGGTGAGCAAGAGGCTGAAATAGTCAGGGGATGATCATTCCCTGAGCTCCATCCACGTTAATCAGGAGTCCTATTGCATTATAGTAATAACAATAACTGCAATAACAATAACTTTAGCACAGTGATGATATGGCTACTGTGCGTATTAACCAAAGAAAAATCACCTTGTCTAATTATCCAGTAGGCAGACAAGACTTTATTGATGTTTATCCAGATTATAAAATCAGTACAGGCAGGTGTAATGCCATTGGAGCTTTTGAAAGTAAAAATCACAAGTATCTGTAATGGTAATATAGTAATGTATGGCAGTTTGAAAAATTTCATATAGATATTTTAATATGTCCCAAATTAATCAAGAATACTGCTGTTGATATGATTTTTCAGATACCTGACAGCATATTTTTAAATTATTTTGTCTCCATTAAGCTTATCACATGTACATTTTGTGGCTACCTACCTGAATTATAGCCAAGACAAGTCAATCAAATCAGAAAAGAATAATAGTTTATTTGAATAATTGTTGTCTGAGCATCAAACTTTTCCAATTTTAATTCAAAATTACTTACCTGAGACCTCTACAAAATAGCTCTCAGATAATATCCAGATATAATGGCACCAAGGAGAGTAATACAGGTTTGAATGAGACCCCCTCTGCTGCTAGGATCTGATTTAGAAAAACCTAAAGAAATGCTTTATTTGTATGGAGAAGGTTTCTTGTATTTGAACTGCTGGATGAGATGACACATTTAAATCTCTCCACTTAAGAATGTGAAGAACCCGAGGAACTAAGTTTGTGGGCCTGCCCATAAGCTGTTATAGTTCTGCTCTTTCAGGGACTTCAGGAGTTCTCCTGTTTCCCCCAAAATAATGTAGAATTTCTCTGCTGATTCAGATCAGAATGTGAACAGCCGTGTAATGAGCAGATATCTTCACTTGGAGAGCTGCTTACTGAGGGAAGGCTCTTTCTGGTCAGCCTTTCAAGGACCTTTATTATCTTTTCTTTTGCTGCTTGTGCTGCTTCCTGTACCATACCAATTGCCAACTACTGTAGTAGCAGAAATAGTGAAGAAAAATTACGCTCTCAGTGCCGCATGGGTTGGCAGAGCTACAATGCCTGGGATTTTCTCAAGCACTAGGTCTACAGCATCAAGGGGATTTAGAGAAAAGCATGTCACAATGTGTATCTGGGTAGGCTGGGGAACTGCCACTGACCTCCTTCACTCTACTACAATGCTACTGAATAGTCTCATTTAGGTCCTCCAAGAGACTGCTAGATGCTTCAGCAGGTAGCAATCACAAGCCCAAATTCATGACTCCCATGTGCAAGCAAGGACAACACGTTCCCTACCTATAAGTTCCTTCCTACCCACTGTAATGAGCTGGCAAAGAATCAGTGCTAGTTTGGCAGGGTGAATGCTTGTGGACTTGAAATTTGAGCATTCATCCATTTTTCCAAAATGCAAAAAAACGTAAATCATGCTATCCTGTTTCAAAGTCTATTAGAAGGTAGCAGTGATGTATAGTTCAACCCAGCACCTTTCACAGTGACTAATGCAGCTTTCCTGGTGTTCACAAGAATGACTGGTGATAATGATAATGATGAATATCCATGCAAAATATCTGAGGTTTTCGGAAAACGGTTCCCTTTGACTCATTAAGTACACAAGCCTCACCAGCAAGATAATGTGTCAAAAGCTATTTCTGAAGAACACAAGCTACTACTTTGTTTAAATGACCCATTTTAAAATGACTGAAAGTGTCTGGGGACTGCAAATGTAAAGCAAAAGTACATTTTCCTTCCTTTAAACCTTGTCTTTACATTATCCAAAAAAACCATTAAATTACTCTCACTGCAGTCATATCTCAATTTTATACTCATAGAATTTTGTGATGGTAATAAATTCCTTGGAAAATTAGTATCCCCAGTACGAAGAACTGCAGCAGATGTGCTCATTGCATACAGAGAGAACCCATGGCAGTTCGCTTGTAGCATTTAACCTGGAACATAAGAAATAAAGTAACTCATTCACTGCGTAATCTTGACATAAACCAAAATAGATGCAAAATGTTAATACACAATCAAATCCAATGCATGGCTACATGAAGCAGTGAGTGGACGTGACTGGCTCTTAAGTCAGTGTGTGGGCTGCTTCCTTCACTGAATGGAATCAGATGGCAGACAGTTAACTTCAGGTATGACGTGTCTCAAATAGATTCAGAATTGAAATATAATGAAATGGGTAATTGGCATTTATCCAAGAAGTGCCTATTTTAAATGGATGCTTAGAAGAAGCAAGTGGTATAAAGCAAGCATAAAAGCCAGCAATGCAGCAAGTGGTATAAAGCAAGCATAAAAGCCAGCAATGCCTGGGTGATGCTTTTTTCTCCTAGAGAACTGTAAGAAGTTTGGACAATAAATGAACAAGCAGAACAAAAGCACAGAAGAACCAGCCTAGCCAGTCTCAAGTACCATACTAAAGGGGGGGGAAGGAATTAGGAAAAAAAAAGAAGG